>VZTL01038187.1:0-24219 GCA_013400535.1 Scopus umbretta | reverse complement strand
TGTTGTGGGGCTGTGTCAGAAATCATCTATGAAAATTTTATGCAATCTTTATGCTACCTTTGCATCCACAGATGAAGCTAAGATTAGAGGATTACGTTTCCTGTCTGGTATTTACAACTATAGCTATCACCTGACAAATCAGTGTTGAGTCAGTATTCATGCTCTGTGTCTTAGATGCACAATTATAATGCTGTCAAAGGGATCTACAGCAATACCTCAGCTGGACTGTCATCTCATTCTCCAGCTGACTGTGGTGGTATTAAGAAGAAAGGAACCAAGAAAAAGGGCTCTTCCTTCCAAACTGTCTCTGTACTCTTTTGGGTAGGTGTGTTCTTTGGCACAGCATGGGCCAGCTACAGAAAATGCCAAGAAGGCAGTCCTATCAGATCTGTCTGCACTAGTTCAACATTCCCACTTTCTCTGTTGCAATACAATACTGTCAAAAGTTAGCTTTGGGATCTGGTAGAGGTTAATTTGAATTCTGCTTTGCTGATGAGGTCCAATAGGATGATGGTGGAAAAGGGGTCATATGCTCTGATCAGGTTGCACAGTTTCAAGACAGCCTAAACTGTCTTGGCTTTGAGCTTTGGTGCTAACAGCATCCCTCCCTTATTTGGCTGTAATTGGCTTCTTCCAGGATGTGTCTCTCTGAGTACAGGGTATTGTGTGGCAACCAGTGCCTTGCAGTCAGTGTGAGCAACACAAGTTACATGTTGCAGCACCTTGATGCTGCTGTGACACATCTGTATCCTGCGGCTAGGAACAGGCTCAGCCCTTCCTGGCAGGATGAGGAGTGCAGCATCCACCTGGTTGTGACATGGGCCATACTCAGAGTATGTCATTATTCCATGAGATGATTAAAGAAGTGCAATGCTAACAAAAACTATCCTGCAGAGCAGATGACTTCTGATACCATAGACAAACATTGATTTTGTGGCTCAATTATCTTTTAAATATAAATAACTAATACATCTAAGTAATAAAAACAAATCAACCTATTCATTCATTTGATCAAAAGTTCATTTGACCAAGAAAGACCACTATTGGTATCCCACAATATTGTTCATTTCTTTCCATCCTCGTCCTGTTTAATAACTCTCATGATTAGCTTCTAACCACTAAGGACACATTTTCATTTTAAGACAGGAGGAAAGTTTATCAATTGTTTTGACTGTTAGTAGCTATTTGCTTTGCTGATGCCTATACAGGATTGTAGAATATTCACTAGAAGAGTAAGGAAAAACTTCTGATTTTTTATTTCTCGTCAGAGTCAGATCGTATTCAGATTATATGCATTATGTCTTGAAGTAATACAGAGTTTGCAAATGATCTCTTTTTTACAGGAAAATCTAAATAAGCTGATGTCCAACTTGCAAACAACTCATCCTCATTTTGTGCATTGTATCATTCCAAATGAAACAAAGACTCCAGGTAATTCATAAAACATAGATTAGAAATTGGCAGAAAGACCAGTTGACCAATGCTAGAAAAATCAGCATATCCACATGTTGCTCTGTCATAGGCCTTAAGGATCATAAGCTTGTTCTGTGCCAGATGAGATGTAACAGTGTTCTGGAAGGCATTTGAATCTGCAGGAAAGGATTTCCTAACAAAATATTGTATGGGGATATTAAACAAAGGTCTGTAATAACATTATTGTGTTTGCATTGAGCCCAGTTCTTTTCAGAGAAGAGTCTTGCTAAATAAGTCAATGATATAGTTCTTAGGAAAAGACTATTTTAATATATAACAACTATGGAAAGTATGAAGACATATCAAATAGCATGGTATGCGTGGGCAATACCCACCCAAATGCATTCCTGAATACTGTATGCCAAAACTTATTTTCACTTCATTCATGTTCATCAGAATGTTTGTGTATTCTTTGCTTAAGTTCTCCAATTTGACACAAGCATGTTTCAGCAAAAATACCACATCCTATATTTAACCACTGTCTAGTAGAAGTTTGAAGAATGTGGTTTAAATAATTCTAACTGGAATGGTTTTACTGAAAGAAAATTGTGTTAAACCTGATACCACTTTTTTGATGAAATTACAAGCTTGATTGGCAAATGTAGCTACATTAACAAAACAGACTTCATCAGGACATCTAAATTAGTTCCACATGGCACTCTCATTTTGTACAGGGCTAACATTTCTATAGCACCTTAGCTAATTAGTTTATAGATTAAAAAAAAAAAGCAAACAAACAATTTTAACTCAGGAACTGCCATGCAAATAAGACCTCTATAAAGGGTTGCTAAATTTAGGGCAACCCAGCTGAGATCATCTGCTTGTTGTGTTTGAACAAAGGCAAATATAAGGTCAGATCTCTAAGAACAAAGAAAGTACACCACACTTACAGCAAGAAAAATGGTGTACTGGAGAGCAGGGACATTGAAAAGGGTAGAAGTGGCATTTTGGGCATTGAACTGAAGAAGACTTCCAAAGGTAGTGATGTGGGTGGGCAGATTTGTGTATGGGTAAACAAAGGCATGCTGGAAAGAATAGATGGTGGAATAATCTCTCAACATAGGATTAGGAAGTCCATTGCTAGATACTATGTCTAATTCTGGTTACATACTTCAGGAGGAATGCAAGAAGCTGGATATGGTTCAGAAAAAGAGCTACAGGAAAAATGTGAACTCAAGTGCAGTGAGAGATTTAAATCAAACTATTTAACTCATGAAACCGTATGTTAACAGATGATTTGGTTGTGTTGTAGAGAACACCGAATATGCAGGAACCTGTCATTTAAAAGACAGACTCAAAGCAAGAGTGCAAGGATGGCACCTGAAAAAGGATGTTGTCAAGGTAGAAGTGAAGTATATCTTTCCTACAGTGAGGGCGAATAGCATACATGGGACACTTTTAAGGTTTGAAGGCTTCAAATAAGATTGAAATTTCTTTTTTTTTTTTTAAAAAAAAAAAGTACCAGATTAATGACAAGATGGGGGCTAGATGAACAAGGGACTGGGAGCACTGTGTGCCTGTGTTACACAGGAGGTCAGATTAGATAATTGCAGCAGTCTCCCTATTCTTAAAATCCATTAATTTTTTTAATTCACAGCTAACCCAGTGAGATGGTCCCCTAGATTAGTATAAATGACTGTGACACAGAGGAGTAGAGTCTCTCAGGTCCAGAGAACAGACTGTCCATGCTCTCAGTCTCAGAGAGGGTTGTAACACACACTGTGAACCTATTGAACTGACCTGCTTCTTACTGGTTTACTATTTAAGGCTGGAGGTGTGAGTCAGACTCAGCCTTCCACTGTATCTTCAAAGTGACAGCTGTTCTTGTAGCATCCTGTGCACTAAAATGATACCGACAGTTAAGCTTTTTTCCTTTATTTTGTCAGATACTGCCTTCTGAATGCTGGTGTCATTCTAGAAGGACAGTTTATTGATAGCAAGAAGGCATCTGAAAAGTTGCTGTCTTCCACTGAAATAGACAATACTGAGTACAAATTTGGACTCACTAAGATAAACTTTTAATTTTTCCACACAATGAGAAATCATTCATTGCATTAAAATATAACCCCAGCAATGACTGATCTCTATTCCTTGACTGCAGGTGTTCTTCAAGGCAGATTTGCTAGGTGTCCTGGAAGAGATGCGAGATGATTGCTTAGGACAACTGATCACACAGACACAGGCTTTATGCAGGGGATGCCTCAGGAGACTTGAATTTAAAAGAAGGTTAGACGAAAGGTGTGTGTCTTCTGTGAGATCTGGTTTCTCAAAGATGTGCTTTTTTCACAGTATTGATGGATTGCTTTGATTTCAGGAAGTCCATCTTCTGCATCCAATGCAACATCTGTGCATTCTTGAACATCAAGCACTGGCCTTGGATGAGGTTGTACTTCAAGATAAAACCCCACTTAAAAAGTGTGGAATCTGAGAAAGAAATGGCCACGATGAAGGAAGCGCTTGAGAGAACAAAAGAACTGGCTAAATCAGAAACCAAGAGGAAAGAACTGGAGGAAAAGATGGTGACTCTGATGCAAGAGAAGAAGGACCTGCAGCTGCAAGTACAGACTGTACATAATTTAAAACCATTTTTGGCTCCTCAGATTACATCAGTTTTGTCTGAGTGTTCAGGAAAGGGCTGAATGGAAATTCTGTTATTTCATGTTCCAGTTGCATAATGAGCAGGTGATTTCTGCAAGTGTCCGTTCCAATGTGTGACAACGAAACACATTTCTGTTTTCTGTAAAAAGGAAAATGAAAATTGTCTGATGCTGAAGAAAGATGTGACCAACTGATCAAAGCAAAATTCCAGCTGGAAGCAAGAATAAAGGAGGTAATGGAAAAGACGGAGGATGCAGAGGAGATAAATGCTGATCTGGCAGTCAGAAAGAGGAAACTGGAGGATGAATGCTCTGAGCTGAAGAAAGATATTGATGACCTTGAGTTAACATTAACCAAGGCTGAAAAGGGAAAGCATGCCACAGAAAACAAGGTACTTTTTATTTCTGATGTTTGCATGTTTAGTAATAGTTGCTCTGTCTATATATAGGATGTAAGGATGCAGTTAACTTGAACAATAACATGATGTTGTATAAGGAAGTCTATCGGCCTGGTGTTAAATTTGGTCAGTTCTGTTGTGCAGGAAAACCAAACCATAAGCATACAAAAATGCATTAAAATGAAAGTTCAGAATTGCCTTGTCACTTAGGAAGGGTTGATATATAAGCAGAGGGATTGTATAGTTTGACCATATAATGCAACTAATTAGTCTCTTTGGTAGTCTAGCAAAGAATTTATTGCCTTTGTGTGATCACTAACCTATATAAAAATGAAAATTGTTAGTGACCTTCAAGTATTTTGCCTTACAATAGTTTAAAAATCCCACTGAAGAATGACAGGTTTGGATGAAACTATTGTGAAGTTAGTCAACACGAAGAAGGCCCTGCAAGAAGCCCAGCAGCAGGCACTGGATGACCTGCAAATTGAGGAGGACAAAGTTAATACTCTCATCAAAGCCAGGATGAAGGTGGAGCAACAAGTGAACCATGTGAGCAGGTTCAACACAAGGAGAAAGGGCAGACTCTTCAATTGTTCCGTCAGTCATCTTTATATATGTTTATGTTACAGATTGAAGGATCTTTAGAACAGGAAAGAAAAGTTTGCATGGACCTTGAATGAGCAAAGAGAAAGCTTGAGGGAGACTTGAAACTTGTACATGATAGATGGGTGAACTGTCCCGATGTTATTTACATTGTGCAGAACATAGACCTACTTTTAGTAGCCTGACCTAAATTATTTTATCGGGGTTTGCATATACACTTAATTAAAAAAAGATTTCTGATATTGTACTCATTAAATTATCTACATAGTACACTGACTGTTTGAATCATATGCTTGTTTTATTCATATTCCTTAAGGAAAAAGCTCTCAGCATCTCCAGGAAGCAGGACAGCTGGCAGAGACTGTGAATTCCAAGTGTGCCTCCTTGGAGAAGATGAAGTTGAAGATGCAGGGGAAGGTGGAGGATCTGACAGTGGACATAGAGAGAGCAAACACATTGACAGCTGCCTTCGACAAGAAACAACAGAACTTTGATAAGGTGATAAATGAGCACAGTATCTAGTGTGTCTATGAGTCTAGCCTTCCTAGAAGGCCAATACTCCCTACTTAAGTCAATACTGAAATCAAGTTGAGCCTAACAGTTATAAGCTCCTCTAAAACATGGCAATAGGTATTTGTCCTGTTCTCAGAGACTGTGGTATTTATCTAGTACAGAAAATAGCCACAAATAAAATAACATTTTCAGTACTAGCAGGGAATTAAACATGATGTCTTTCAGGTCATGGCAGAATGGAGGGGAGTATGAGGAAAGCCAGCTGGAGCAGGATGCTCTCTCTAAAGAATCGTGCTTACTGAACACAGAGCTTTTCAAAGTGAAAAATGCCTATGAGGAAACCTTAGATCAGCTTGAAACAATCAAACGGGAAAACAAGACTCTCAAGTGTTAAGTGTTTGGCTTTGGTTTCGCATTAGCTGTTCACAGTCCTAGCACAACAAGGCATGCTCTACAAGCATGCTCATGTCTGCACAAGGAGCACTAAGTTACAGGACTCTGTCATTGTTATTCTCACCATTTTAACGGAGAACACAAATGTCTCACCAAAAGCTGTTGAGCAAGTTTGTAAAGTGACTAAGATAATAAAGCAAATGTCCTGGCTCTCCGTTATCTGTTGCAGAGCTGTAAGATCAAGGGTATTTAAATGCCACTGCCAGATAAAGGTGGTGCCCTCAAGAGGCTATACAGCGTGGGAAAGTGAATTTTACAGATGCACTGTGAACATATAATGACAAGACCTATAGTGTTACCCTGATGGCCTATCCAGAGACATAAACACATGCAGGTATCTTCCAGGCTCTCTGTAAGGAGGGCTATGAAACCACACCGATGCCCTTGTGTTTATGTCATCCTGCCTGAGTTGGCTGTATCTGTTTTTATCTGTACATACATATACTTACACATATACAACCATGTACACATGTACATATGTATATACGCAGATATACAAAAGAGGTGTTGAACACAGTCACAGAGTTCAGTTTCTCTGGCTACCACAGGCTGATGTCATTCTTATCTCACAGAAGAAATAGCTGATTTGACTGAACAAATTACTGAAAATGGCAAAATGATCAGAGACCTTGAGAAAGCCAAAAAGCAAGCTGAAGTAGAAGAAACTGAGCTGTGGTTAGCTCTGGAAGAGGCAGAGATGAGTTAGTTTAAATATTACTGGAAAAAGCAGAGAGCAGTCTGAACAGCTTTCTGTTCTCTCTTCTAGGCAGTGACTGTGCCAGGTTGATTGCCATGAACTTTAGGAGTTTGTGTGAAGTCACTGAGTAACATCACAATGATTATGTTCTTTGAGACATTACTTTTGTCTTTGTTTTTCCCCTTTTTCTTTTAAAGGCAGCTCTTGAGCATGAAGAGGTCACAGTCCTTGGTGTCAACTGAGAACTAACTCAGATTAAATCAGAAATCAACAGAAAGATTGCTGAGAAAGATGAAGAGATCAGCCACTTAAAAAGAACCATCAAGGGACTGTGGAGTCAATGCAGGATGTTTTGGATGCTGAGATCAGGAGCAGCATTGAATTCTTAAGGCTTAAGAAGAAGATGGAGGGAGATCTGATTGAAATGGAGGTCCAGCTAAGCCATGCCAACCACCAGGCAGCTGAGGCATGGAAACACCTGCACAGCATCCAGAGAGTTTTCAAAGTCTTGGTTTACTTTTTGATTGATTTATTTTTAAGCACAGTATCTGAGAAATTCATTAGGACAAAATTGGCTCTTCATATTTAGGACATGCAACTGCACTTGGATGATGCTCTTAGGACACAGGAGGACCTGAAGGAGCAGGTGGCCGTGGTGGAGCACAGAGCAAACCTGTTGCAGGCTGGAGTTGAGGAGCTGCAGGCAGCCCTGGAGCAGACGGAACGGTCAAGGAAAGTGGCTGAGCAGGAGCTTCTGGATGCTGCTGAATGTGTGCAGCTCCTCCATACCCAGGCAGTTTGCTTTGCTAAGGCAGACATATTTTTGGGTCCAGAGATTCACAGAGTAAGAGTAATTCATGGTCTCTATGTGTAAGAGACCAAAACCAGACACTCAAAACCTCTCTTTTTCTCCTTCATAGAACAGCAGCCTTTTTAATACAAAGAAGGAGCTTGAAACTAATATGGCACAAATCCAAACTGAGATGGAAGATACTACTAATGAAGCAAAAAATGCTGAAGAAAGAGCAAAGGCAGCAATCACAGATGTGAGGATGTTAATGTGTTTTTCTTTTCAAATTTTCAGGGCTTCTCAACAGCATTGCTGCTGGGAGTTAATGTAAATACTCTTGTCACAAGTTGGACAAAGAGCCAGGCTCTGGGCCTGGTTGAAAAGGCTATGAGTCAGAGGAGGGTTAGAGCAACAGGGAACTTGTCCTGCTGACAAATGAGTTATTGGGGCTGTTGTCATCATAATGAACTAGACTCATATTTAGTCAGTCTAAAACAAATAACTTTCTCCAGTGCTCCATGAAAATGTAAACCACAAAAAAATCCTGCAGTACTGAAACCAGTAAAGTGTCTAATGTATTTAAATATGTAACTCTTCAAAAACCTGTTTAAGAGCTTTTCAAATGAAAATTTTGAATTTCCATTCAAAATTGATGCTATATCCTCCTGTGCAAGGCCAGTGAACCTTAGCCAGGCAATAGGGCTGGGGCCCAACCTGCTAATGATTTTTGATGCATAGGATCAAAACCAAATCTTAACACTTAAAAACATTGTTTGGAGTTAAAATAGAAGGAAAATGTCTCCACTTGCTCATGAAAATGAAAAAAAAAAGATAATTTGTATTCTGTTTGAATAAAACAGAAATAGAGTACTACAGTGAATTATACACACACACATATATATATTTATTTATGTATAGAATTTCTAATGCCATTATTGTATTGTCACATTTTTCAATTTAGACTTTTTCAGGTATTTTGCTGCCAAAGCTACTTGCTGAATTTTATGTCATTTGTAAGTAATGTCACACAATATTTCACCAAAATGCTTAATTTGATTGTGTAGGAATCAAATGCTTGAGAGCAAAATATATCCTAGTTTTGTCTTAAATACTGTAGATTATTTTAAACTATTTTCTGCCTTGTAACACTAGCTGTCCAGGCTATTGTGGCAATAACAGGGCATGCACTAAGGTACAGCACGCAGACTCCATCACACTCGACTTGTGTTATGCAGAGAAGCCTTTCAGCTGTTGCATGCCCTGCTCCCAAGTTCTGCTGTGGCTCCTGCTCTACCCCATGGCACTTGGGTGTCAATAAAGGTCACAGTAATGACCATACAGTGGGACAGAGCATTTACCCTTTGACAGAAAGGGTAAATTCCAAGCTCCACATATGCAGCAAAGCAGATTTTTTCCTATCCTTTTTCCTACTATTTCCTATCATGTTTCTGCCACTATCATGTCACAGAGAAAAATGAAGCAGGAAACGTGGTGGCAGGAACAGTCAGTAGGAACCAGGAATAAATGCTCAGATGGTGCACAGCATGCACTGTTCTTTCACATTCTTCCGGTTTCTTGTGTCGTCTCTCTTCCAAGGCAGCCATGATAGCAGAAGAGCTGAAGAAAGAGCAGGACACCAGCACCTACCTGGAGAGGATGAAGAAGAACCTCGACCAGACGGTGAAGGACCTGCAGCACCGTCTGGATGAGGCCGAGCAGTTGGCACTGAAGGGAGGCAAAAAACAGCTCTTGAAGATGGAAGGTGGGTACCAGCACTGAACATTGGTGTCAAAGATACCTTTTTTCTCCAAGTACTATGTGAGGGCTCAAGTCAATTGATTGATTCACCAGATCTGAGAGTTAGAAGCTGAGCTGGAAGAAGAATATAAATAGTCTGCAGAGGCTATAAAAAACAACTGCAAATATAAACGGTGTGTCAAAGGGTTTACTTTCCAGGTGGGTATAAATAGAAAGCAATTCTCCTGAAGTTTTGTCTCCCAAGAAAGTATAATTACACATTCCCTTTCCACAGAATGAAGAACACAAGGAGAACGTGATGAGCTTACAAGATCTGGTAGATGAACTGCAGATGAAAATCAAATCCTACAAAAGACAAGCTGAGGAAGCTGTGAGTCATTAAACGAAGCAAATATTTATTTACCATTTTCTAGGACTGTCAGTTCAAAAGTTGGCTCTGTGCCCCAGCATGTTGCCAGATGGTTTTTAATTCCTTTTGTTTTGCCATTTCAGGATGAACAAGCCAGTGCTAATTTCTCCAAATTCAGAAAAGCACAGCATAAGAGGCTGAGGAAAGGGCAGATATTGCTGAAAGTGAAGTAAACAAGCTCAGAGCTAAAACCTGAGCAGTCCCTTGTACAATGGTAAGCCTTTATTGCAGGAAGCAGGTGTGCAGTTTGAATTCTTTGCTCAAGCAAGTCAAGCAGTAGATTTGTGCCTTGCCTGTGGGTGTAGCCATCATTCAGAAAGGACAGTTCTGGAAGGAAAGAACTTTGAAAAAAGGCTCAAGAGTTGGGGTGGTTCAGCCTGGAGAAGAGAAGGCTCCAAGGAGACCTTATTCTGGCCTTTCAATATATAAAGGGGACTTATCAGAAAGACAGAGGAAGACTTTTTACCAGGGCCTGTAGTGGCAGGACAAGGGACAATGATTTTAAACCAAAAGAGGGTAGGTTTAGGTTGGACATAAGGAAGAAATATTTTATGATAAGGGTGGTGAGACACTGTAACAGGTTGCCCAGAGAAGTTATGTATACACCATGACTGGAAGTGTTCAAGGTGAGGTTGGACAGGGCTTTGGGCCACCTGATCTAGTGAAAGATGTCCCTGTCCATGGCAGGCATTTTGGACTAGGTGGTTTTTGAAGGTCCCTTTCAGCCCAAACCATTCTGTGATACTATGGTTCTATGACTCTGGCATTTCAGACTCTGGTGCTAAGCATGAGCCTTCTGGCTAGTTTCATCACATTCGTTTCAGATTTGAGAAAATGCTTCATAAAGTGAAAGTAATGAGAGCCAACCTAACTCTGAACATTCCTAAACAAACCTTCCTGTGAGCCTTAGGAAGAATTAATGTTCTGACTGAGAAATAAGCTGAGCTTCCTGCCAGTTGTCTGTCTCCAACCCAAGACTGTTTGCTACAAGATCTAGAGCCTATTTTTCCTAGTGTGATCTGAGCAGGTGTAGCACCTTTTGACTACACTAGTCTAGCTCAGTTTGTGCTTGAAGGTAAAATACCCTCAATCCACGTTTTCGAAAAATTACTAGTGCCTAGAGCACATATTCAGGAGTTGGAGAACCTTGACTCCAGGCTGCCTTCTGCTTACTCACAGCATCCTCTGACTAATACAGCATTTTAACTCTAGAAGAGACACTATGGAGAACATACTTTCTCCTGAAATCTCTGGCCTTTTACTTAATAGACAATGCTGGTTCTGCCAGAGGCTGGTGTGCAACTCTCGGTAAGTCACTTAATGCCATACTCCGGTAAAAGGGTTTGACTTATCAAAGTGCTTGTCAGGGTATCTTGCTGAGACCCCAGGGGAAGCACTTGGAAGGCTGAGTCCAGGTACCTGAGAAAAGCCTCTACACATGAGATTACCTTGTAGAGGGAATGCTGAATCTCTAATTGAATTGAAAGCCCAGACAGAGGCAAGATTTCTGATACCTCCTATTGGGTATCCTCAGGTAAAGGCAGGTTGGACATGCTGACTATGGGCAACTCTCTCTGCAATATGTTATAGTTTGAGATCCTGCTTTGAGGTGCCTGATACTGTGCAGTATATACAGAGCCTGAGCACCTGGCGCGAGTTCTGGATTCTGCTCTGGGAGGCCTAAAAATTAAGCGTCATAATGCCTAAATCTTTTAATAGATCCAGTGGTCCAGAGTCTTGGGGTGTGGGTTGTTTAAGCACTGCAACAGTAAAGTAGCACTTCAGAAAAGCCAACAGATATGTTTCTCCATTTCAACCCATCAGCCCGACAGCATGGCATTTGATGATGTGTGGTGTTAAAGGTTGCAGACATACAGACACTGCTACATTGACCTGGGCTCCATTTGTACATACTAGCGGGATGGTGCATTGAGACAGATTATTTTAGGGACCAAAAGACTCATCTTGACATGTGTGGACTAAACAAAGCCTCTCCTTTCCAGGTGGTATTAGGAAGTGAAAAATGAGCTTCCTCTGGGATAACCAGAACTTACACAAGGCATCTTTCCAGCTGTGCATTTGCAGTACCTAGAGCTACACTGGTAGGAAGTATTCTTCCATTTGCTTATGGACACAAATATTTTCTGTCACTCTGCTGCTGTACCAGTGTCATTAAAGTAGATATCTGCAACTTCAGACGCTCCAAATGTTGATGTTCAGGTAAGAGTAATTTTCTTTCTAAGTTAAACATAGTCAAAACTGTGGGTTCAAGTCTTACTGCTGCTGTCATCATGTTTGAGCAATTTAGTGTTAACCTTAAAATCTAGGTGTTTGATGGGCTTGCCCCACACCTTCTGCTTGAAATACCCTGACCTTGTTCAATGAAGCTGAGAATAAACTACTGTATGAGCAGATGTGGTATGTCAGACATTCAATGTGAACAAAATTACAGCATTCATGCTTAGTTTCACTGCTGTATTTCTGCATGGGAGAACAAGACTGGTCCAGCCTGTGAGCCCACAGCTGTCTGTGTGCATTACAAATCAAGTTTTTCTAATCTTGTAGTCAAACCACACTTCCGAAAGTTGGCCCACTTCTGAGCTACCCAGTTTGCAGCTCTGAGCAGGTGAGGACTTGAACTTAAGTGTCTCACATACTTGTTACACTGAAAATAGTTATCAAATGGTCTGTAATGTTAGCAGCAAAACCTGAGTAGCTGCTTGAATCTTATCTCCCCAGTAGCACTGGGCACCGTAAATCTCCTTGGTGTTTCCCAAAGAGAAATACATGTTCAGCTACTTTGTGATGTATGTGTGATATAGTTGAAACTGCAGGACCTCAGGTAGTGAGAAAACCCAGGTGCTTTGGCACTGGTGAAGACTGCTGAGGAGACATACCTGGCAGCACAGTAAGTGCTAGAGAGTAAATGGGATACCTTTGTGCAGACATCCCAGTGCTCTGAGAAGATGAATTAGTTTGTGCACAGCACTAGATGCTGGGTCAAATAGGATGTTGACAGTGTTGGGAAGTTCCATCTAGCTGCTTCATGTCTGTGTGCCCAGGAAAGGTATATCCAAGCAGATCTCACCTTACCTGTCTCCAGGACACAGCCACACCAGTGCTCAGGAAGCAGTCTGGCCTGCTTCTGCTGTCGGTATCAATGATGGGAGAGGGGAAACCCAAGATGTTCTGTCATTCCTGTCTAAAAAAGTGATGGGCATCACCTCTTTTTCAGTTTTCAACTACAAAGAGGTTAATAAAACCAGCAGATACCAGTCCCTCCCGTGGCACCTTTTAAGGTTTCACCATGGCTCCCTGTTAGACCCCCAATTTTTTCCATTTCTCCTCATCCAGTGCACTCAGGCTCCTTGGCAGAGTCAGGATAGCCCTATCATCATGGTCAATGTCTCTGCCTAATCCTTGCCGGCCCAACATTACTTACGTAAGGGCTGCTGCTGTTGGATGGCAGACTTGTTTCTTCCATTACCACAAAATAATCAGGAGCCTTAATCACTTGGCTGCCACCACACCAGGTCAACAGTTCACTCATTTGTAGCACCGCACTGTACCCCTTTGCACTGAGATCCTGTGGGCCAGACACATCTCGCCTGCCTGACCTGGGATTTGTACTTCAGTGTGCAGAAGGTGAGGTAGGTGGGACCCATTGCTGAACACAACCTTGTCCAAATGAACAGTCCCCTGTTGCAGCCTATTAGTACATCACTTCCTTGCATTAGACAATCTGGAGATCCACATCCCTAGTTCAGGCTGCATGAACTATAAATGTTTTCTCAGTTTGAAAGAGTTCAGTGCCAGAGGTACCACCTAGGAACCACTACAGAAACTAAGGTGGTATGGCATGGCTTCCCAGGTTGGCAAAGACATTATCATGCCTGCAGAGCACAGCAAAGCCAACACACAGAGCAGTCTGTCAATCCATCTCCTTGGACTCCAAGAGACCGAAGGCTTCTAACATTTCTCTTTTTTCCACATATTACTGAATGGTTGAGGATGGAAGGGATCTCTGCGGGTCATTGCGTCCAAACTCCCTCCCACCCTCCATCAATCCGCTCTGGCCCCCAGCGGAAACAATGTACACACACTTCAAAAAGTGTCTGATTTTTCATTTGCTCTAGCAAAAGATGATAGCAATATATTTTCTAGCACAGATGACTGTCATCATTGACAGTTCTCCCTGACACCTGGGCCCTTCTGTTATTCACAAACACAAGCTCAGTTTGTTTGAGCTCTTTAGCCTGCTCTCTAGGACGGGGCTCACAGGATCCTGCCCATTGTTTTTTCCTCTATGTGGCTGCCAATGAACTTGTGCTCAATGACTGGATTGACTAGTGCTGCAAGGTATGCTCCCAAAGTGTGGGAGTAGGCCTCAGAATTGTTGGGATGGTATCTGCAGTGCTTCCTAGGCTCTGACCCCACAACTCTCTGGTGGGATGTGCAGTTTCTTGTAGCTTCACATGGTAGTTTAGTAGTGCCACAAAGAGGAGTCTCTCAGGGATTCTTGCTAAATCTAGATCTGGTTATTGCTGCTGGAATTGTCAGTGTGTACCACACAGTATCGCTTTCTAGGTATTTTAGGTATTCACCAGTCCACTGGTGAAATTTTTTTTTCAGTTGCAGGATTTAGAGCATCTGATATTGAGGTAGGAGGTCTCTCGGTTACAATTTCCTTGGCATCCTTTAATAGCTGGGGCATTACAGGACTGCAGATGAGATCATGAAAGTTGGGCATCTCATTTTTATCTCCTGCATTCAGCCACATCTTCTTGTGTCCTTTCTCAAATCCACACTCCAGGACACTCTGATGAGTTACCATGTTTCTGAGCTAGGAAATCTATGCAAGCATCATGCTTGTACAAGGGAATGAGGCTGTGAGTCCATCCATTCCCATGTTTTGTTGCTGAATGCAGAAGACTTACACATGCATGTGGAGGTATGGAGGGCCCTTACTGCCACATACTGGTATAAAAAAAAGTGAGTGTACTGTCTCTCATATATGAAATGCAGTTTAAAATAGATGGGGATTTTTGGAACAGTGAACACATTCAGCATTTTCAGCTTCTGAGTGGGTTTAATCTACAAGTCTAATTTGGAAATGAGATCTCATTTTGATGCTCCAAACTGTGAATCCACCCTCATACCCAGATATTTCTCTGAACCCACTGGGACAATTGTGTTTAGTGCTTTGGTTCCTATTCTCAAACCTTCACAACTGTTCGTCATGAGTGGGTCAAATGCCAAGGTGCTATAAAACCTGTGGCACTTCCTTGCTTGTGTCCTCAATCCAGAGAGCTTGTAGACCAACTCTGCTGTCATCAGTCAAGTCATTCATTCTGTCCCAAGACCTGGGAAGCAGATAATCTGCAAAAACCAGTGCAGGGACTGTTTTACTCAGATAATTAACTATTGCCCTCACATTCCTGGTCTGAGATAAACAGAACTACTGCCAGGTTGAGCAAGGTCTGGGGTTACTGATTTCTTCTCTCACCTTGTTCTCCAGAGGTCTGTAAACTACTGCCCTAGTTACAAATGGGTTTTCACATTTGGAAATGTGAACACACCTCAGGAGTGTTTGTTAATGATCATTATGCAATGGCCCAAGCTTTCCTATCACTCTGCCCAAAAAATAACCTCATGAGATACTGAGTTGATGAGCTGCAAGATCTTCAGCTTGTCTGAGAAACCTGGAACTTTGATAAATCTTCTCAGTCAGCCTAGCCCTTACTTGTCCCCCAAACTGTCCCCACACCATGATCTTTTCAAAAAGGGCCTCCATCCACTGTTAATGGGCCTGTGATTTTGGGGAATCAAAATTGAGTGCTAGTTTTTCACACCAGTGGGGACAGATCTGGATGTGTTGCTCTTTTGCTCTCCCAAGGAGTGCCTTCTGTTTCAGCACCTACTGCCTGGAAGCAGCACTTTCCCAGGAGACTGCCTGCATCTTGTTCTTCGTGTCTCACTGCACACTGCTGTGCTTAAGGATGCAATCTGAAGTCCAGCTTTCCTCTTAGGTCATGTCACTGAACCTAGCCCTATCTGAGTGTTAAATAACTGGTTGCACAGTACAATAATCTACTTCATAGACTTGTAGAAAACCACCTGCAGTTTGCTTAGGAGTAGCTGTGCAAAACCAATGGGAAATTACTAACTGCTAGGTAAGTCTAGCAAACCTAATCAGGGGACTATCATTAGTCATTCCAGAGTATCCAGGCATCAGCTTGGATATGTCATATAAGCCTCCCAACCCTCTTTCCCGCTTTTGGTACTAAGTTTGCTGATTGTTCTTGCCCCAGCTACACAGTCCCTGGTCTTCTGAGACTCTTTCTCACCTGCTGAAGCACAGTGTGCAGAGCACAGCAGCCCCATCAGTCCTTGGGGAAAGGGGCTCTGCAGGGATGTAGCTTTAGCAGGATAATCACTACCCTCACCCCACAAGCTCATTTCTGCTTTCACTGGAGCTCTCTCCCATTTAAAAAAGGGGAATTAACTTTTTTTTACTTTAATGTTTTGCCTCTGACTCACGATGAGGTTGGCTGAATGGCAAGTGGGGGAGCCTGGCTTGCCAATCTGGCAGCCTTGAGTGCCCAGGTTGACTGTATCTGGAGACCATGGTGCCTGAATTGGCATGAAATGCCATGCATGTAGATTGGCTTGGCTAGTCTGGAGTTAAGGATCCTGAGAGCACAACTATAGAACTGGGCTCAGGGCCTGCTGGTAGCAATGCAGCTCTGTGGAAAGCCAGTGGTCCACTTTATGTACTGCCTATTTCATGTAATAAGAATAAAACAAATTGAAAGACATGCATGGCCATGGTCACAAATCTTCACAGCTCGAGTTACTGCAAGGAAGCTTAGCCCATGCTGAGCCATGATGGTTCAGGGCAGCACGAATGGGAGCAATCTGCTGCTGGAGAGCCTCAGAGGAGCACACAGACCTGTCTCACATCCCCTTCACACATCCTGCCACACCAGGGAGAAGGTTTTAAGATCCTGGTTGAGTCTCTGCTTGACAAGGCTGCTCTATAGGAACCAGAGCCTCATCACATGGCACCAGGATGGGGGGCAGGGGGTAAAGCCTTTCTCTTTATTGGCAGCCTGATCTTTAGGTAAGCAGCTGAGGAGAGGCTGTTCACACTGCCCACACCCAGTTGCACTGTCTTGTCATAGACACAGGGGGATGCCCAACTAGTGTAGTGGTGCTTGGCAAAGCCAGACTGCTGCAGGTTGTAGGAGGAGCCAGTTTAACTTATTAGACTGCTGGAAAAATAACTTGCCTATGAATGAATAGTTGTGCCTCTTCTCTGCGATTTGAACCAATTGAGTCTTCATCCGCAGGAGTGCTAGTGTCCAAGAGAAGTGACACCATCCACAGGGAATGGCTCAGGAAGCTGGGACTGTGCCAAGGGGCCTTCTTCCAAGAGCTAGCATCATATCCATCTCCTAAGGTTGTGGGTTTGCGTTTAGTGGCAGCACTTTATAAGCTACCTAATACACATACAATCCCCTGACCACTTGTTCCTGCCTGCTAACACTGCTGCTGTGCATCAGTCCAGCTGAATCTGGAGACCCTAGGGAGACTGACTTGGGCAGTTGATCCAGCTGGAAAACTGTTCTGGGAGAGTGGGCTTTTTTGCCCCAGAGAGCTTAACGTGCAGACCCAGTTCTCATGAAGCAATGAAAATGAAAAAGAAATAAAAAATAAATGATACATAAAAATAAATTGGATTGAAAGAAATCCATACCAGAAAAAGAAAGAGTATGTTAAAAGGATGGGAATAAGTCAGGGAGGGGATTTCCAATGGCTGGCAAAAGTAAAAGGGGCCTTTCAAACATCCATGATGCTCAAGAACCACTCAGAGATAGAAAGCTTCAGGTGGCAAGAGGCGGATAGCCTCCTGGCTGCAAAGGATTTGTTTTTCACTTGCACACTGTTACACACTGTCTCTTTAGCTCTCAAGGATTTGTTTGAAAGTAAAGCAGGCAGCCACATGCGNTGGGGAACAGAGCAGCTGCCCAGGTACTTTCAGCAGTCAGCTGGGGCTCAGTTTGGGGTGGATGGGGGTGTCCCTTCTCTTGGACACCAACAAAGTAAAATAAAGCTGATGGACCTGAAAGCCCATTTTTTTCTGATCAGCAAGAGGCCCAAACCATGAATCTCTTCCCTGGTGGGGAAGGCAGAGGTAGGGCTTCTCCAAGCTTGCTCCAGAACCAGCAGCATTGCAGAAAGCCATGTACCCTCTCTCAGCCAAGTGCAGCAGGAGCAGCCCATGAACATGTTCAGATCGAATACAGACTTGGGGCCCCAGTGCATTGAGTGTGATGCAAGCAGCTGAACTCACCTTCATGTGATTCTTGCAGAAAAAATTAATAAGCTGGTGAGACAGTGAGAAAGTAAGTGAGAAAGTAAGAGTAACCACAGTGCTGAGGTAGTGTTGAAATTGGGGAGTGCAGGGAGGAGTCTGGGAGCAGGAAGTGAGATGGATATGTGTGAGGAAAAGGGATAAGTGATAAGATGGTAGAGGGTGTGGGTGAGGAAGAAATGACAGCTCAGTATCAGGTTTGGGGAAGAAAGGTCAGGAGACATCTGAGGGGAAACTACTGGGAAACACTACAATGATAATCTGCAAATCACAATCTAATGCGTAGCACACCTCAAGAGAGCTTTGTAAAGCTTAATTTTCATTTTGAAGAAATAATTTACTGTATTTAATCTTTAAAGTGATATGTTGTTTCATTACTATTGCACATGGCACATGGATTACCACGCACACCTGCCTACTGTGCTGTGGGGAGCCGGCTGCACTGCAGAGAAGACAGCATCCTCAGACAACATTTCCCAAACCCAGAAGCACAAGCTGTATTGGGAGGAGTCAGTGAAAAGCCATGCCTTCCCAGAGGGTTGAAGACTTCAGGGACTACTGGCAGTCCCCAGTGGGAGTCTGGAAGCCCACAAACATGGCTAGACCTCAGCTGCTCCAGCCTGCTGCCCAGGCAAGGAAGGCAGCCCAGGTTGGCGTCCACCGGCCCCAGGAACTGCTGCCTTCTCTGGCAGGGGGTAAGTGGATGGGAACAGTGCAGAGTGGCCCAAGTTTTGAGCTGCTGCTATGGCCCACCCCACAGAGACCTAGCTTGTCACTCTTTGTGAGCCCAGCCTGTGGCTACCACCCATGCATACGTTTTTTGAAGAACCTTCCAAGAACTAAAACAACCAACCCAGAAGTGGAGGAGGAGATGGGAGCAGAAGCTAGGCATCTCTGAGTGGTGCTAGCCACTTCTGCCTGTCCTGGGAGGAGGGAGTAGATATGTAGTGGGGATAGGAACAAATTAGTGTTTCTGAGCCAGGGGGAGGATGCACGCAGGAGGAGCAGAACCTGGGAAAAAATCCCCACTGACAGCCACTGCTATAAAGCCTTCTGGATTATCAGGAGCAAAGTGGGAAACTGATGTGAGGAAGATGAATTACTCACTGGTTTATGGAGAATGAGGGTCATTTTGCATTGACATTCTATTTGTGAAGTGAGGCTGCCTGTCACCTGATAAGGGCTTGTGCAAAGGCCTTGCGAAAAACATCAGTCCATAGTGGCCATAAATGAACATCTCTGAGAGAAAGGTTAAAATAGATGCAGCTGATGGGCTCATATAGATCTGTTGTCCCATATGGATGGCCAGTGATTTCCTGAGCTCAAATGCAGTGTTCCAGTAATAGTAGACTAAATGGTTGAAAACATTCCCCTTCAGAAACTCTTTGCCAGTAAAGTCAAATTCAACAGTTCACACTTTAAACTCCTGTCAGGAGCCCCAGGAGAGGAAGAATGGTCTGAGCCTTGCTGTTGGGGTCTCATGACTGTGGTCTTAAAGGCTCTGCCTCCCCCCATCCCCTTGCCAGCAGCCCCAGTGTCAGCGCAGTACTGTTGGAAGAAATGCAGTTCAGCACACATAAAAGCTTTGGGATCAAAACCCAGAGAGGTAAAATCAAAGCTTAGTTAAGTTAAGAGGCAGACAGCAGTGTGGAATCATGGGATGAGTTTGCTGTGAGACCCTATGAGGCACCCTGGACGATACTGGCCACCTGGAGGCACTTCTCAGGGTGCAGCAGGCACTTTGAGGGACCTGAGGGGCTGATTTGGAAGGAAGGCAATATACACCTGTGTTGCTCAGCAAAGCAGTGATGGAGTGAAGTTGGCACTGCATCTTGAGCTGCAGAAGATTTAACAGATATTTTCTCAGACTACAGTCCTGATTGAGGTGTAAAACACCCTGGCTGCTGGCTATATGGTGGCATGTCACTATCATTGTCTCCTGCTGGAGCTGTTCTGCTTTGATTTTTCTGCAAATCAACTGATTTGCCCTTCAGGGGGATCAGGGACTTGTATCCTTCCCTTGGCATCTCAGATGGATGCAGAGAGCAATTAAAGAAACATTTAGGCTGACCAGCAAGGAAATCTATCTGCCAACACAAAATAATGAGGCTGTTGACAAATTTCCTGAGGATGCAGAAGGAACTTTTCTGCATAAAAATAATAAAAAATTAGTTCAGAAAATGTCACTAGAAAAATCTGCTATGTATCCTGTTGGCAACTTCACTGAGTGACTCTGTCACTCAGAAAATCCTATGGTAATCCAGTGGGCTATCTTAACTTTGAAAAGTCTAATGCTTAAAGTGGACAAATTTATAAAAATTCCATACCAGTATATTTCCATTTACAGCACTGAAATCTGTCCAGAATTGGGATTTGTGCATCTGTCACAGATGAGTGTCAGCCTAGAAGATATCACCTCATTGCTTTCTTTTTTAGGATACAGTTGTTGCTACTGCTAATATTATGCACCTAATCCTGATTTTCCTTCCCTCTCCTTCCCTCACCCTTTTGCCACTTGTTTTCTTTTTTCTTTGTCTTACCCAGAGGCATCTTAGCCTGCCTGCCCCACTCCCTTGCTCTGTAACAGGAGCTCCTCAGCTGCTTTGGTGGGTGATAGAAAGGGCATCCTGAATATCACCTCCTTGGCCAGCTCTTCCACTGACGTTTGCTGGGAACATGAGGAGTCTGAGTAACAGCACAATTCTGATACTCAGTAAAGAGCTGCTCACCCCCAAATAAACGTTTGCTGCTTTACTTGTCTCTTCACTGCTCTGTTAGCTGGGCTGTGCCACTCTTGAGTCTCACTCATTGTCATTTTGCTGAAAGTCACTAAGAAAGATGTCATCTGTGTAAGGCAGACTGTATAATCATTAGTTGTAAAAAGCCTTTATGCAGATGAAACAGAACATGAACTTCTCTGTCCATACAATGACTCTGAGCCATACATAGACCAAATCTTATAGAAATTCAGTCTCTGAAAGGAGGACCAGGATTAGGAGATAGGAAGGCTAGCAGAATAGTTAATAGTTGCATCCAAACATCAAGTCAGTGCTCACTGGTGGCCACAAAATGCAGAGTATCAGAAATTATCAGGATCAACTGAAAACAACACAGAATTCATTGTACCAGCCCCACAAACCACCTGCTATTTGCAGTTTTGTCCTATGCAATTAGAAAGGATACAGAGAAAGATGACAAAATTGATGGGAGTGCTGGAGAGACAAGCTGTCTGGACTATGATCTTTTACTTTCAGAAAGGAACAAACAGGTGGAAAAATGATATGCTTACATAGTATTATAAATAGTATGGAAAAAGTGAAATTGGATTTTTACTAACCATCCAATGTACACTCATGCACAAAATACTACCTGGACCTCAGCTCTAGGCTGATATGGCTGCCTGCTTATTCCTAAATTTATGAGACTATCTCTGCATGATGCTTTTTTTCTGCTCTGTCTTTCTCACAGCTGAGCAAGCCTTACAGACCCTCATTGTTTTCAGCCAGGAGATGGGACACACAGCTGCTGTTTCATATCCTGTCAAATGGGCTGAGGTTAAGTTTTGTATAGCAGCTGGAAAAGCAAATTATTTGTGAGTAAAAATTCTCTGAAGACCTGGGGAAAGGGAAGGAAGGGAGTAAAACAAAACCCTACTGTTTAAGAAAAGCCTGCTGTAGTCAGCAGTGTTCAGAAGCAGGGGATAATAATCACATAATGATCGCAGCAAAATGGCTTTGCCTATGCCAGAGCTATGCAAAGCCAGATTACCACTGTGGGAAGGCATACTGCAGCAGTGGGTTGTGCTAAATAGCTGCTCCCAGAAACCACAGCCACAGCTGTGGAAAGCCAGCGATCTTCCTATGCTTATCTGTTCAAGATCAGCCACTTCCAACTTCCTCTGCAGAAACAGGCTGGTCCCAATGCCTGTCATCGAAATTGCTAAAAACCCCTGCCTTTCCTCAAGTGCTGTTTATCAGATAACAGCAATGTAAGGGTGTTTATCAGATAACAGGTAGAAATGTAAGGGGGAAGATAGCTTGAAACAGCATTAGACTGTCTTTAATTAGGAAACATCCTAGTGCTATAGCATCTATCTGAGGAAGTTTTGTCAAACAAAAGAAAAGAAAGTGAAACTGGTGTTTGTTCTGAATGGGTTTGCTGTGCAATCAGTTTATTTTTACTAGTGACTAGGCAGGATGTTCTTCCTCTAGTGATTTTGAGGGAATATATGCTAATTCCTCTGAAAATAAGTAAAAGATGCAGCAGATGAACAAAAATGTTTTAATTTCTCAACACCAGATCTTATTTGGTCATTATGAGTGAGAGGAACCTAACTTAAGAAGTATGTCCAACCAAAGTTGCTTGTCACCAAGTCTGTCACCTGTGTGTGATAGTGTTTAGAGACAGTTGGCAACACATCAAACATTGATGTGTATATAAACACTGAACAGATACATAAAAATGTTATGGAAGATTTACAGTGTTTTATGAGGGTCTGGAAACCGGTCACCCAGCAAGCTGATTAGGTTGAAGCAGGACAGAGTAAGCACCAGTAATTACCTACCACATGCAGGGTTAACTTCATTTCACTTTAGCTCTGGTATGTGCTCAGAGGAGCAGCACATCCATGCAGACATTCCCTGTCTCTCCCAGGCCCTGAGCACCTCCCAGTTCCTGGTTGGGGCATCAGGGACCCTGATCACCTGAGGAAGAGCAGCTGAAGTGACCAGCCCGCTAGCACAGGAGGCATTGCTATCTGAGTAGGCACCTGAGCTTGCTCTCCAGGCCATTGACCCATGGGACGAGGTTTCCTACCAGACCAGAAGCTGAGCAGCTCTGAGCTCTCTCCGGCTTCCCAGGGGTCACCAGCAGGGTGTGCAAGGGGATTCCTGTTAAACAGGATATCTGCTATATCCCTTGAGCATTACAGTCTCCGTGTGGGGGGACAAGTAGGTCACTGAGACCTGAGAAGGCTGAAGGCTTCTTAGGCTTTGTATAGAGATAGTAGGAACATGCTTATGCTTCTATCTCCCATTATGGGCAGTGACACAGAAAATACACTGCTATTTTCAGTACAGTTTCCCATGTGTGCCTTCTTTGGTTTTGCTCCAGTCACATGACATTTTTCACCAACCTGAGGTCATTTGTGCTCTAGAAGGCTTCACCACATGGGTGGGACTTCGTGTGGAGGGTGGGTATGTGGGGAGATTTGGATAATGAGAAATGTCTCAGGTGTGAGAGTCTACATGTGCCTTTGATCTCAACCACTACAGCCATTCATAGAACCACAGAATGGTTTGAGTTGGAAGGGACCTTTAAAGATGATCTAGTCTAATCCCCCTGCCATTGGTACGGACATCATGTAATCCTATTTCCTTCAATGTTATATTATGATCAGAGTGTGATGTTAGCTGCTGTTCACTATATCATACACATATTTTCTGACAAATGGTACCTAGTGACTCAGAATGAAAACAGTTTGTACCAGATCCCTAAATTCCTGTAATGGGGATAGGGAAATGCTTACCAGCATACAATTACCACCATGAATGTGTCCAGCCTGTGATAACAAGAGGACCCTCCTGCACTCTGTTCTGCTGCTTCTCACCTGGTGGAACTTCTTTCTGATGTGATGTGATGCACTTTGCTGCCCCAGTGAGCTCCACAGTTCTCTGATTCTGCCTGCCTGCCATGCTGTTCTTCAGGGACTGAAAGCTACCAAAGCCTACTGCTGCTGAGGACGTTTCCAGATGACATACTTGAGAAGCACTATTCTGAAATTGGTGTTCTGGAGGAATATGCTTTGACAAGTTGCATGGAATTAATTGTCTCCAACAATGCAGTGAGATCAAGGATTCGTGCCCAGTGGTCCACGTGAGAAAAGCTGTTTTTCAGGACTCCAGGAAAACTTCTGTTTCTTAGCACAAGATGTGAAGCTGCAGATACATTCTCTGCTTTGCTCTGAGCAACTGTCTACTTTGGATGGATAGAGGGAACCTCTACATTAAAGCCAAAGAAATGCTGTTGTGAAGAAATATCTGGAGGTCTTTAGTTCAGTCTCTCACTTCAAGCAGATCAATTGCTGACGTTGGTCAGATCAGTTATGGCTTTGATTAGCCAAGCTTTTTGGACAGAGGCTCCACAACCTCTC
>VZTL01038184.1:0-11532 GCA_013400535.1 Scopus umbretta | reverse complement strand
AAACCCTAAATATATAAACCCCAAACTGATAAACATTCATTACACATGTCTGTTCGTGGCCATACAAACTTTTGAGCTGTTTTTAACATCTTTGCTCTAGATATCTGTAAATCTGCTTTTCCCAGCTGTGGAACTCTATTTCCTTTCAAGTTTCTACTCTCCTTCTCTACCTTATCATGCTTACATATTTGGAGGTGTAATATCTTAGTTGAAGCAGCTCATTTTTATTCTTTTGTCATCAAAAGAACACCCAGAAGGAAAAAAAACCTCCAGTAATCCCCCCCAAAACCAAACAAACCAACAACCCATAGGAGGAAACCATCCTTCCAGTTTTGCTTCACACAAAAGAAATGCTTTATACAGTTCTCATCCCATGCCTGTGAAGAGTGTTTTAAGCCTGGTCAGAGTGGCAGAATAGGAAAACATGACTTTCCAAGTGTAATCTTTAATTAAGATCATCCAATATACTGAACCCAGCAATATAACTCCACAAAAAGAACACCTGCTTAATTTTTTTTGTATGAGTGGTATTAAATTTTGAGAGGATTCACTGATGCCAGATGATGGAGGAATAGTATAGGATTCCAAACAACAAAGGTGGAGAGAATACATAAATACAATTGAGGCATAATTCAAATTCTGAAAGGGTCATTTGAGGAGGTGCTCCAGCCCACATGCATGTACCACTAGCCAAGAGATTCAACGATACAAACTGCACACTGCTGCAGAACATGTTAAACTGTGTGAACCGAAAGTAAGTTCCTTACAACAGAAAAGACAAAGTCTCGGCTGTCAGGAATCAGCAATAAAGTGCCACTGACCTCTTTTGGGCCAAAGAACACCCTAAGAAGAACAAAGAAGAATGTACTTACTATTTTGTTAAAAACAACCAACCAATTAATTCCAGCTATGCTAGAATGATGTAAACAAAATAAATATAGGAAAGTTGCAGTCTAGTAAATTACTTGCCCCAACACAGCTACTTCTGCATTGTCCATAACAGCTTCTGAGAGGAATAATGGGACAGAAAGTCAAAATTCTCTCTCAAAAGCCAACTGAATATCTGGTAAGAATGGGCTTTGGAATAACTGGGAAGTAATTCTTTAAATCCTGATACGCATTAATGCCTTATTTCCTCAAACTGACATAAAACAGAAGAACTGAAAGTGTAACAAAGTAGATGAAAGGAATAGAAATGAGAAGAACTGAATCAAACCCCCTTATCATTGTCATAGTACCTATATAGCATGCTAGTATGTTAAAAAGTTACTCCTATTCCCTGAAAGCTTCAAAACCCAGTATATCAACCTTACTAGATTTTAGAAAGGAAATTAAAATCTCAGCACACCTGCTAAGTCAAGGACCAGGTGACATGTTTAACTTGCCTTACCTCTTTGTCGTTATAGGAAAGAGCTCGTTTTCTATAGTTTAATTCGATTTATATAAGGCCCTGTTCATAACATCCAATGTCAGATGTCAACTGGGTCTGAATATTCTGAATTTAGAACAAAGCCAAGGAACAGGGTCAGAACTCAAGCAATCTTTTTCTGAGTTACTGAATGAAGGTTTAAATACTGGATCAGCTGTCCAAGCCCGTTTTCTCTAATTCCTCTCTCTTCACTGCAAAATACCACTGTATTTGAGATTGTGCTATGATATTTGCTAAGCTTGTCAGTCTCACATCTGGAAAGTAGCCAGCTTCTGGCTAGAGCAAATGAAGCTGGTTTTATTCCAGCTGTTGGCATATAATTACTGTCCTATTAAATGTCACTGCTGTGTTGTGCTTAGTTTTAAACTGAGAAAGTACGAGAGTTGTGAAATCATGGGAAACTTGCCTGGTGAAAAAGCTCACACTGTGTATGTATGCGTGGGAGGGGGAAAAGTTGAGCAATCTAATCTCTAGATATTGGAGAGGCTTGAGAAGAAATCGATACAGAAACCTTTTGGATCCAATTTGAAGGAGAGAGTGCCAAGTTTAAGGACAATCAAAAGTCAGCTTTGTGTTACACCGTGACCAAATTGTACAAAACTGATTTTGGTAAGACTTCATAAGTAAGTTTCATAGTTGTATTGTAAAATCAGTTGATGGTCTGCTATTTTATTTCATTTACTCATAGAGTACAACATTTTTTAAAAGCTATCTTTACCTGGAATTGAAATGTTATAAAAGAGGTATTCCAAATATTTCTGTGGCTGGTTGCATTTACACACTGGACCCAGAAGAGTGGCTGGGATTGGGTCTTAAATATTTTTTTAACTTTATCTTCTACATTCTGTTAGAAATACTGCTGTAACATTATTTGATGATCTAAAGAAATGCAAGAAGGCAATGTTTGTAAGTAAATATCTTTTTATGACCTTTAATTTCAGATATTTAGTTCTGCTTTGTGTGCCCAAAAGCTTGCTCAGAAGTTGGCTTGTGTGCCTTTTCTTAACATCAGCAATGCCAGCAGCATTGTTTTCCATACCTCATTATATCATTGTGGCTACATGGCTACACAACCACTGGAAGATGGAAAAAAAAGCTATTAGCTGTTGACATACGTTACTTAGCACAACATTCCACCAACAAACTTTGTCTTAACTTCACAGCACTAGTGGCATGACACAGAACTTTTCATCTCCTTTTTTATCTCTTTACCCTTTTCCCTCTACCTTTCAATTCTGAATCACACTGCAATTGCACTGCTAATTGTTGGGCCAGAAGGATCCAAACCCAGCCATTTGTGCTGAAAGGTTCTTTTGCCTGGTACTTATTTTGGAAAGATACCTTGAAATATTTCTTTCAGCAGTATTATCCTTCCTATACTTACATTCATCACCACTACAGCTCCACCATACAGACGTTTTTATTTCCTAAGCAGGGTTGGATGAGCCAGCGGTAACAATGCTGCTGAAACTGAGCCTGAAATGCAACACCTACTAGGGGATCAGAACTGATGGTAAACTTACAGCTCTGAGGTTTGCTAGTGTGGGCAGAGCTTCTTAGTCCACAGGAATATTTTTAAATTACATTTCCCTAAACAAACAAACAAACAAACAGGCTTCTTTTGCACATCCCTCTACCAGCAACAGAAATCTACCTATTTGCCTTACTTTGAAAGCCAGTAAAAATATATATTTAAAATGAGTATGTACCTCCCTTTTGCTCTCCTCCTCCCAGCTGCAGATTCCTATGCCACTTTCCTGTTTTCATCCATGACCTCATAAGTATAATAAACCCACAGAATATCACATTTTTCCCTATGTCAGCTGTACTGACTGCTGAACCTTGCCTCATTTCACCATTCTGAGTCATGATATCATGATATTCAGTTATATATAAAAATATGTAAATCATCATTTTTCTTTGCCTTCCCAAGCTGTAAATTCCTCTTTCATTTTTCCCTGAAGCAGAAATCAGAGCTGCATGCTGTTCTTCACAACTCTTAGTGACAAGATAGGTAATAACAGATAGAGTATAGCAGTAGATCAAAAGATATGTCTGAGGATTAACCAAGTTCTTGAATTCTTCTCAATAAGCCAACAGATAATGACAGAAAATTAATTTTCTATTTTATCTTCACAGTCTCAACTCTGCTATTCCTTCTTGCAAAATTTTAGTCATGTATCTGGGACTGAAAGACCAAAAGCAGGCAGCTGAGCCTTCTAGTATAGGAGGAAATGCACAAATAGTAGAGTGGTACTTACATCTCCCCTTCTGGGCACCACAGCTGGCACAACAGAAGCATATGTCTTTACTATGTAAAACTATTAGGGAAGAGATGGCTGTTGACCAGAATATACTGTGCTGCAGTGGTACAGGACAACATAAAAGCCTTTAGAGGCCAGTACAACTTAAAGGACTACTTTGTCCCTGTCAGCTCTGTGCAGGTGACAAAGATATCCACATTGTCATTGACAACATGAGAAAGGATGTGGGTGGGCATATGCTCTGTCTATATTTACAGCTTCTGTATTCAAAGACTGAAGAACAAAAGACTTGGAAAACTATCTGTGGGTTTCTTGTCAGAGGTCTTGCAATGGCACTGAAGAACTTTCATCTCAACTCCTTGAAAATGAAAGTCAGTCTTTCCAGTTTGAGGGATTGGTCAGTAAAATCAAACTAGGGAATGACATTCTTTCTTTCAGTTTGCTTTCCTATTTGTCTTTGGTTTATAACCTGCTCTAGAACAGTTTATTTCTTAAAAATATTTTATTTTCTTATGTACAAAAAGAAATACTTTCCCCACTACCAGCATAAAGCATTTGATACTACATATGCCAAAATCATCCTGTAACTTGCTGACAACATCCTGATGGAACCTGCATTTTCAGCATTCATCCTTAATTTTAGACCAGAACTATAAGAAACAGAAATATGAAAGCAAAGATCAGAAAACTGCTCTTGAGCTATGTTTGTGATGGAGAAGCATCATTAGGAAGAAGAAAATATATGATTGTGAGCCCAGGGGTCTTACAAGATGATCCTTGGCTCATAGAAACTGACTTCAGTAGCTCTATAACAATTTGTACCAGCTGAGAAGCTGCTTTCAGTGTCTCCTGCTTCATCAGATAGCCTATTTCCTCCTTTGCTTCAACTATAGTGGAGAGTCTTATAGTTCTTTAAGATAAATGGCTGAAAAGCACTATGGAGAAGCATTACTCTGCTACTTTTTCTGCACTGAGTAGTGGAGTCAGCACAACTTACAAAAGCCAGTCAACAGCAACAAGCAAACTGATGTCCTGAGTAGGGAGACCCACTGCAGTAAGGATCAGAAGCATAGTGACAAGTCCGGCGCTGGGAATACTGGCAGCTCCAACACTTGCAAGGGTGGCGGTCAAACTGAAAAAAAAAAAATCAAATGGGGGTAGCAAGAAAAGAAACATACACTTTCATTACATACTCATGTGATATTAGGAACGTCTTATTTTATAATGAATTCTTCCTAGAAAATTAACAACTATATGATAAATCATGGTAAGCTCAGGCCATAGTTTTCATTCTTGTTTCTCAAAAAATATTTATTAGGGAAGGCCAGATCTATGGGGTTTATTCTGAGAGTTGTAGGAGAGTTGTCTGAGAGTTTTAAGTTATGTAAGTTGGTTATGACATTCAAATCTTTGGCCTGGAGTTGTTTTCTGAGCTCTACCGACACATCCAGGGTGTTGAATCCTGGGTTTTGATCATCCAGACTTTCTGAAGTTTGGTGGCTACAGGTTGAATTTTCAGGATGGTTCATTTCTGTTTATTTATGATACTTGAAGACTGAATTGTGAGGTAATGGCTGAGAGAAAGTGAGTATTGTCAAGTACAGAAGAGTAAAAGGCTTGGTATCCAAAACTCCCACAGTACAAGCCAGTGGTATACCAAGCCTAGGTACAAATCATCCTAGATGAAAAAGAAAAATTCATCTGATTGTTTCATAAATCCAAACCTGTCTTTGTTTTTGCCTCTCTCATTTTTTGATGAAGACCAGTAGAGTGAATGTCTGTGCTCCAAATGTTTGTAAAAATACAACAAGGACCATAACAAATATCAACACCATTGGGCAATCCTATGAAGAATGGAGAATACATTTGTCAGAGAACAAGCCAAGGGGATAAAAACAGGGACAAGAGGGAGAGGAAGGGAAAGGAAAAAGGAAAAAGGAAAAAGTTATCTCTGTGTTTTTAAACACAAAGACGAGTAAGATGGTTGCACTTCTGTGGCTGTACCCAACAAATCTGAAAGTGCTTCCAACACAGATGTAAGGAGAAAAGGTCTCTGGGGGTGGGGGAAATCCTCACCTGTTAGCCACAAAACTAATCTGTGAGGATGTTAGCCTGATTTACAGCTGGCAGATGACTGGGTCTGACCCAGACAATCCAGGTTGCAGTGTATTTGTCAGGTGCCTGGGTTAGAGTGCAACCTGGCCTACTAAACACCCAGACAGGCCCAGCAGATCTTCAGGCAGCATGCTCTGCTCTGCTGCCAGGCTCTGTGTGCGGTGCCAGCTCCTCAGGCACTTCCAGCCTGAACTGGTAAAGGATTGCTTCCAAGCTCTGTGAGGAGATGCTTCTGCCAACCTTCCCACAACAGCACTTGCAGGGCTGGAGGGGAATGAAGCTAGCACTGTTCAGGTCTAAACAGAGTCTGGCTTAACTGCCATTTCAGGATCACCCTTTCCCAAAGAAGACAGGAAATCAGAGGATCTACATGACCAATATAGAATCATAGAATAGAATCATTGAATCATTAAGGTTGGAAAAGACATCTGGGATCATCTAGTCCAACCATCAACCCAACAACACCATGTCTACTAAACCATGTCGTGAAGTGCCACATCTACACATTTTTTGAACACCTCCAGGGATGGTGACTCCACCCCCTCCCTGGGCAGCCTATTCCAATGCTTCACCACTCTTTCAGTAAAGAATTTTTTCCTAATATCGAATCTAAACCTCTCCTGGCACAACTTGAGGCCATTACCTCTCATCTTATTGCTAGTTACTTGGGTGAAGAGACCAACACCCTCCTCACTACAACCTCCTTTCAGGAAGTATGAAGTAACTAGGGCTGGTCAAAAGCTAATTAAGTCTTTGTGAGTTTAGGTCTGGGTCATTTGAATATTGTCAGTATGACAAACTGGATTTGGCAGACAAAACCTAATAACCTTTCATTCATTTGTATTGCCACCTCAAGTGATAGTTCTTGTCATATTGTTGTAGCAAAAATGCGATACTGCATGAAGAGGAGAACCGATGGTTTTCTAACAGATAGCCCAAAGTTGCCACCTGCTTAGTAAATGGGAGCCACCAAGCTAGCTACACCAGCCTTGAAACGGTGAGATCAGGAAGAGCTAATGGGTCAGTCCCTCAGAGGAGGAGAAGAGGAGTAACTCAGGTGCAGGTCTACCAAATCTCTTGGACAACAGCTGATTCCTGACTTGAATTTCCCTAGTCTCAATTTAGTTCAATATGTGGCATCCCAAAATGACGGTTTTCAGTCTTAGCAACAAATATGCATTATGCAGGTCTAGCATTTACCTTCATTAGGAGCCGCCCTGAACTTTTTACAAGTCTTGGCTTTATTATTTCATGGGTCAAGGCAGGAGGTAAAGAAATGGAAAACGTGGAAATAGTATAGCTGGGCAAGAAACATAGAATTAGACATCCCTTTGCAGGAGTTTCTTTAGTGTTAAAAGAGTTTAATAAAGAAAAGTAGGTGGGTAAAAACTACAGGAAGAAGGCGAGCTTGACAGCCTTCACTTGTTGTTTCCATTTTAACTATTCAAAATGTTAGGCCTGATGTCTTCATCAAGTTTTCCATTGTAAATTAACTTTAGCTGCAGCAGTCATAACTTCACCATTGTTTTTTATTAGTCACCCTACATAATAGGTCTTAAAACTCCATTACAGTAAAAAGACTTCAATCACTCTTTTCCATTTTTAATGGGTACTTTCCTTTGTTGTTCCAGATATTCAGCTTAGTCCGCGATATGACAATTTGCTACGAAGACTAGAGCTAATATTTGCTGGGGTAGAGGTAAGTCTGGGAGTATCCAGACCATGCTGCAGGAAATCTTGCCCTCAGACTGGGCTGTTCTCAGTACATTTTGCTTGCTGTTCACCAAAGTCACAGAAAAAGTACAGGCAAACATAAATACATGAATACATGTTTTAGGTACACTTTTTTCTTTCAATGTATATAAACAGATACATTCTAGAAAGTTAATGTCCCATATAGTTGTAGTGTCTCTCTATACTAAAAAAGGCATTACACTGGACTGAGAATGCTGTATTTTATATGGTATTGTCAAGTGCAAAACTGTGTAAAACACCACCAGCATGCACTAAGGCTGCAATTAATAGAAAACGCATGTCACCAGAGAACCAGGACGTATGCATATGACATTCCTTTGCGTATCAGTATTAGAAATCCATGGAGTTCATAGTGAATCCCACAGCTACTGAGAAGACACCCAACCCAAAGCTTTGCATTTTACAGTCTGTAGAAACAAAGCCTACAAGTATTTTGAACTGACCTCACAGTAACTATCTGGCCTCCATCCAGCTCAATTCCATTCATCTGTGCTATGAAGATGGCAGCCACAGCTTCATAAAGGGCAGTTCCATCCATGTTAATAGTTGCTCCAACAGGAAGAACAAACCTTGTTACACGCTTATCAATGCCTAGATTTTCTTCAAGACACCGGAATGTGACAGGTAATGTTCCAGCACTGAAGGAGAGAAAGCAAAAATGTAGAGAAGACGTAATTACAATATAATATACACACATAAGGGAGCAAAGTCAGAAATTCTGCTATCATTGTTTACATTTCCTACTTCCACTTTCTGCTGTGATTCAAGCCTTTTTTAGCTAATTTTTAAATTAAGACTACATTTAGCTGGAGGTGGGACTGAGGCCAAGGAATGAACATGACGAAGTAGGGATGAGAGCTTGAGAGAGTGTAGATGAATTTTTCAGACTCATTTATGAATTATTTCTTGCATTTTGTTCAAAAAGACAATTTCCAGATGCTTTCTGATGGACAGAAGTATAAACATAGGGACAAATCCTAAGTTTCTCTGATTGTGAATTTACTCTGAATGGAGATATCAATGTTGCATTAAGGAATGAAAAAGCCAGGCAAAACGATAGAACCCATGGAGTTCCCAGACACTGGAGGACAGGAAAGGATATGAAACATAGCTGGAGGATAGGAAAAGATGTGAAAGGTGGATGGAAGAGGGGAACAGCTCTTTGCACAGATCCACAGTGCCTTGCCTTTTTGGGAATAGTTCAGGCTATTACATTCACTTGCTCAAAATAAAACACTTTCATCAAAAAATACTGCTGAAAACAGACATATTCTTTTTCCCTGTAGATGCAAATATCTTTTATTTCTTCCCTTCCCTAGCAGGTCTGCCTGCCTCAGGCAAAGGACTTACTGCAACAAGCATGAAACCAAACACAGAAATGTGTTTTGGTTCCTTACTTTTCTGTGTTATCTCTGAGGTCAAATCCACCACTAAATGAAGTTGGTTGTTGCCTGAGAAGGTGTTCTGAAAAGAAAGCTGACCTGGGAAACTCCTTTTAATTGGTGTTTCATACAGAAGCAGCTGGAGCACATCTGTTGTGGTTTATTTGCTTTTCTTCAGCTGAGTTGGCAGAATTTCTCAAAGGTCTTCATTATTGTATCCCACTAATTCTGGTGTCATTGCCCCTACAAAAATACTAATTTGCTCATAGAAGTGTAAAGGACTAGACTCACCAAATTTTCTCAGATAAATACTCGCAGCATGTCGTTGCTAGTGCCTTGCAACTTCAAGGTCTTTCCAACACATTCATTCATCCACTACCATAGAGATGCTATTGGGTACAAAAAATGTAATCTTCCCATTTTACAGATAAATAAACCATGGAAAGGGGAGATTAAGGAATGACTGAGATACCTAACTATAAAAATGTAGTGTCATAATAAACGTCCTAGGTTATCGGGAACAAGCACATGAGTCTGACCTATCTCGCATGGGATCTATGGAAAACCCAAACCCTTCTGGACTGGCAAATGCCCGAGTCACTTCCTAAATGACTCCTCTTGTCCCACATCTATGGAAACATGAGTTAGAAAATATTAGCTTCTAGATCGCCATCTTGTGCTTAAATGACTGGACCATTCTTTGTTCACAGAGGTGATTTTTTTAACAGATGTCGATAAGCCAGATACACAGTACCAATCATTTGTGTTCTAGTAACTTTACAAATTTATTTGTAATTATGATTTGTTTTGGTTTTAATCCAAGGTAATCAAATGCTTAATATTCTGTGTGTTTAGCTAAATCAGAGAGAATTCATACTTTCTAAAAACAATGTAGTATATTTTCTTGTAAGTTACTCTAGCAGCTACATTTATAGCAAATAGCAGAAAATATCTAGTGAGTCATTAACTAATAACTACTAGTCAGTTTTCAAGTCAGTTCCAGGATCAGTTTACCTCCTACAGCAAAGATATCCCTATATCTTATTAAAAGAAAACTAGAATGGAAAATGTAGTTCACTGACACATATTGAAACTCAGTCAGATAAGGTTCTTTTTCTTCAGAAATACAAGCTCCACTGTACCTTCACAGTTACAGATCAGATCATCAGCATAAGGTATGTACCAGCCATGGCCTACAATTGCTGCAATGAACCCCGGTGGCCTCAGCAGGCAAACATCTTCCCCCTTTAGGTCTGCCACTATAAGCAAGGACAGGTGGGCAGGTCATGGAGACAAGGTTTATTTATTAGAAGAGTACAATATGTAGATGCCTTCCTCAGTTCCTCAGCCTGGCCAAAGAGCTCTAACAGGCCCCTGAACAGAAAGCATTTGCAACTTCCAGAGGTACCAGGTTAGACCATAAGACGGTGATGGTTGTCATGTGGTCACTTGTCTGTGGTGCTATGAACTGGTCCACTTCTCTTTAGCCAGTAATTCAGATCTGGATAGCAGTCAGCTGGTAAAGCTAGTATCTAGGTAAATCCATATGCTGGAATCACTTAGAATCTCTATGTTTTTCCACTTTGGTATTCCAGCAGAAAAACATTGCTTCATGCTAAAAAAAAACCCCACAAATGTTGTGTATGGACGCTGTAAATTTTGTACTGAAAATCTAAGTGGAAACTTGAACGCTTCAATAAACAAAAGCCTTAGGGAAACCGTGGTTTAGTGAAACTCCTGACCAGACTATATCTCCTATAATCCCACATTGTTTATCACAAAGCCACCGAATTGTTGAGATTGGAAGGCACCTCTGGAAGACACCTATTCCAACCACCTTGCTCAAGGCAGGGGCAGCTAGGGCAGGTTGCCCAGGACCATGCCCAGGGATGGAGACTCCACAACTCCTCTGGGCAACCTGTGTGAGCCTTCAACCNCCAGCCCCCTGTTCAAGAAGGGCCACCTAGTGCCTAGAGTTGCCCAAGAAAATGTCCTCCAAGGATGAAGGCTCCACAACATCTCTGGGCAACCGGTGCCACTGCTCAGTCACGCTCATGGTAAAAACTTTTCTCCTTTTGTTCAGATAGAACCTCCTGTGTTTCAATTTGTGCCCACTGTCTCTTGTCCTGTCACCAGGCACCAGTGAGAAGAGTCTTGCTTCACCTTCTCTACACTGCCCATCAGATATTTATGCACACCAGTAAGGTCCCCCCAGAGCCTCTTCATCAGGGGAGAAGTTGTTCAGCAGAGTTGTTTGAGTGCCCGAGGCAGATGAATTACAGTTCTTCCAAGGCATTCCTGGAATCAAGACTGCTTAGTTTTCTGATGGTCAGTTTTGAACTAGGCTTTTTTGTTTTCATCTTTTCAATTAAAATAGAAGATTGAATTTTATTCAGAAATAAAACATTTATTGAAGAAAAACACTTTTGAATATGGTATTTAACTGAAAAATATTTTCAACACAAGATCTACTGATTGATCCAATGCAAAATATCAATTTATCAGTAAGACCTGTGGTGCCTACACACTTCGCTGAGTCTGTTCTGTGCATTAGCAATGAGTCTAAAATGCTCAGCTCTTCAATGAA
>VZTL01038173.1:0-17073 GCA_013400535.1 Scopus umbretta | reverse complement strand
TTCTCTCTTGTTAATTTTTCTAATTTAGAAACTTCTCTTCATAAAGCCCATAAAAGAGGGCAGAGTAGAAGCACTGAACATGTGTTGACTCTGCCCATGCAGCTCACCACTTGCCCAATGCAGAATCAGTTAGTAGAATTAAAAAAACCAAACCAAACACCACACCAAACACCACCACTTTTCCCGAGATACATATACTAAGTTTCAGTTATAAACTAAGACCTCACAGCTTCTCAAGGCTTAACTATACTTAGGGATCTCTTTATAACAATAACATCTAGTTACATACATCATACCCACAACTTAAGCCTACCTATGGCAGAGAAAGTGAAGCTCCTTTCCTTTCTCCTTACAGTATTTCAAATTCATGGTCTCTCATCTGTGTTCTCAGACTTAACACAGCCTCAGCTCCTCTAATCTTTATTTTGCACTGTCTGATCATTCAAAAGTGCTGCCGTCCAATCAGTCCACATTTTTCTTGATAGTGCATTTCCTAGAACTGTTCTAGTGAGGCCTTGCCACAGTTTAAAATTGTGAGAGTTACTCCAAATTTGTTTTACAGATATTCCCATTTATTTATCCCAATGATTTTCTTTTTTGTGCAACACTGACACCGTAATCCATTACACCACCAAATTTTTTTTTTTATTTTTTTTTTATGACCAGAACATAAGTTCTGAGTGTAAATCATTGACTCTATATTCAAATAAGCGGTCTTGGATGCTATTCAATAAATAGCATTCTCAACTGTAGTTCCAATTCTTTCAACTGTCTTGATGTTACTTTCTCTAGTCAATGGCACAAATCACTGCTACACATACTAATCATATCATTAGGAAAGTTTAATTTATATCATCCTTTGTCCTCTTCCATATTTCAGTGGTACTACCCGAACCACATTTCCCTAGTTCATCTGTAAGACTGTGCTATTAGAGAGATTTAAAAGTTTTAAAATCAAGATACAGGATACCTCCAGTTTCTCCCTTATTTTATCTCCCTTATTTATCTGTTTTTAAAAGAAACTAAATGTCTTTAAGAGGATCTCCTCTTGACAGATCTATACTGAATAGAATTTTTAAGCACACAAAATCAATCAAGTCTGGGGGTCTTGTTCCCTCCCCCCCCAACTGAAATTAAGATCTATAACACTCCAAATACTCCCCCTCCCAGTTTTTAAAACATATACTTTGCATCTGTTCCTTCCCACACCCACACACCTCTTAGCATTTTGGAATCCCACCAGTCTTCCACAAGTTTTCAGAGATAACTGATAATGATTCCAAGATTGCCTCAGACAGCTTAAGTACCAAGAGTAGGGTTAGTCAGAACTAGATGAATTAAAACATCTAACTCTGTGTAGTCCATTCTAATTTGAATTCTTACTGCATTTCTCACTGTTAGCTGTGTAGACCATCAGATGCAATTGACCCTTTAACTGAAGAGAACTATAAAATGGTATCAGACTCTTCAGGCCTGTTCAGTGTTCCACCAGGGAAGTGTTTTTATTTTACTGTTCTCCTGCCTTTCTTCACAAATGCCTAGATCATTTTATTAGCACAAACTACTACTGGTTCCAAGTCTCTTTTTTAGATACTGTAATTTATGGGGAGCTGATGTCTTATAAACACATGCTTCTCTCCTGTCTATAAAGACAGAAATAACCTACTGAAATTCAATGGTACTAAAAAGGAATGCATTTGCCTGTCATACATCTCTATGCTCAATAATGTGCTTCTAAAAAAAAAATTTTTTTTAGAACTTTTCCATTCTAGCTGGCCCTTGGACTACCAGTGCATTTTCACTGAGGGGGTGAAAACAGTGAAGCACTTAACTAGGAAATAATATTAATTTTATTTAATTTTAAATTGAAGTTTCCTACAGAGTTACTGACTCTACATGATGCAGGAAATAATGAGAATGACTAGTCTGCAATTATATTCCATTAGAGAAATCAGTAAGTTTAGAAAACTCCTACTTGCACAGGAAAAAAAAAATCTCTACTGAAAACACTTACTTGCTGAGGCATCCCAAAACTTGATTGACCCATCAGCATGCCTATGAAATATTAAAAAATTAGTAAGATGGTAAAGTGGTTAGTTGGAGTATTAGACCTCTTTCCTACTCATTAGAAAATACATGGCTAACATTCTATTTTTATTAATATTCTTAGTGATACTTTATTTTCAAAATTTATTGGAAGCCAATATTTTACAAACATGTGCCCCAATTTAGTCAGAAGAGATTAAAAAACGCCAAAACATTTAGAGGCTAACTCCCTGAAATTCCACTGTACTAACACTAATTTATCATTTTAAATACTGATTTCGGTTACCTGCATTTCCCATAAGCAGTTTGGTATACCTTACCATTTGTTGTTTCTTAAGAGATGCCATTTATTTGGAGTGACACTGGTAAAGGAGATGCCTAAATATCTGTATTTCGGTGTAAATGAGTCACCTAACTTGTTTATTTATCCTTGAAACTGAGAATCAGATGACTAGATCTTTTTCAGGACTGTCTCTCAAAGCCTCTGTAACATTTAGTATGAAGTGACAGTAATCCTCATTAGGGATAATGAAAAAAACTTTAGTAGCACTCTCACTTTCAGTGATGCACTGCATAGTTAAAAATTAAATTTTATTTATGCTCCTTAGAGTAGTATTAAAAGGATCAGTCTCAAAAGAGAGCAAAACAAACAGATTTATGTATTTTGTTGTCATTTTTAAAATAAAAAACTTGGCTTCCCTTTGAGAATTGAACTCAATAACTATTTAATGGACCTCCTATGCTTTAAAACACTATTCAAATATTTTCTAAAAGTTAAAGAACAAAAGATAAGTTTCATCCAGGATATACTGATAGCAAGCAGACATAATCACAATACCACATCATAATAATAATCCCTGTAAAATACCTGCTATCATTTTGTTCCTACCTTCTCTTCCACACTTTGCTTTCATTTCTTGTTAATGCCTCAAGAAGATTATGCAAATGACTTGTCTGGTGAACATAGTTTCTTAAATCATTCAAATCACTGTTAGAACATTGTTTTCTATAAGAGGAACAAAATATTCTCACTTCTACTTATTCAGCTAAGAAAGTTATTACTACACTATGATGTCACTTACCCTGTAATAATTATCTCTGGATAGCTCTGAGTGATCAAACCCCAGTTGCCTCCACTGATAGGCCATTCCTGGAAGATTAACAAATACACTGAGGAAGAAAATGTCATACAGTGCAAAGCTGAGCAATTGAAATTACTGCAGATGCCAGTATTTCACATGACTTCAAGAAGTAATTAGACATGTCCACTGGCGGCTGGGCAGCGGGGAGGAAATCAAGGGCTATAAACAACACCCCTGGCTCCAGGAAGTCCCTTAGCTTCTAGTGATATGGCAATCGATGGAGGCACATCACGAAAGCACGACTATAGGCTTGACATATGCTATATCGTCTCTAGATATCTGCTGTTAGCCACTGCCAAAGACAGGATAACAAGTCAGATGGAGCTTTGGTCTTAGTATGGCCACTCTTACACTCTTTAGAGCTGTTGATTTTCAGTATTTTCAAATACATATGTATGTATTAGATGTTATACCTTCTTACTGTAACCTTGACGTTTCTGTCGGGCACCAACTGAATAGAGTGCAGGTATGAGGTCCACAGGACAATCAGCAAAATATTCACAACACGTAACTGGAGATTCATGTATTGTCAAAGGATAGGGATTCTCAAATATCGGGTACCTTTAATGGGTGAAAGGGAAAGACTGTTAATCTAGGAAAAACTTTTCTTAAAAATGCAGAACACAAATAAAACACTGCAGACAAGCTTGCATTCTTTTCGTATAGAGGAAAATAAACGAGTACCAAATTAGAATATGAACAATATACTATGTAACTTTACTGCTCATCCAGTACACTATCAAGATACTGTAGTACTCTACATGGAACCTGAAGTTTGTACCGTTTCTAGAATTTTTCTAGAACACTGCTATTCCCTGTAGTTTTTTATTTTTAAAAGCTTACTATTTTAATTGGCTGCAGAAAAACCTGAGATTACCAAGTCCTAATTGTAGTAATGTGGAGCTATGAATTTATTTCTAGCTCTTCAGTCTATTCTTTCAGGGAGAAAGACAGGAAGACTCCAATTCTCACTTTGTATAATTATACTGTTCTTAGACAGAAAGTTGTCCAACACTTTTCATAACCTACTTGCAACTCTAAGACCATTTTCTGAAAGTTTATAGATAGCAACACTTGGTTACAAGTTAGAAGCAAACACACACACATATATATATATATACACACACACTGCCCATCACCACCTCCATCAAAAAAGTGACAGTGCCTTAATGAGGAAAAAAGCCAATAACAATAAAGAAGTAAATATATCGGTGTTCAAAGAACATTTATCTCCAGAGAAATGCATACTATGCATATACACATTTTTTTTTTACCCCCCTTTTTTTTTTTTGGAGGTGAAAAGGGACACAGCTTCTCAACCCAGCTAAATAAAAAATTAGCAACAACAGATGAAAATATTCTGCATACCAATAACTTTATACAGAGCTATCTAGAAAGCTAAACCAACCTTCTAAAAATTGTGTGAAAAACAAGGCTTAATTTTAACAAAATATGATAAATCCATATAACACAGGGCAAAAGGAAGCCTCCTGTAGCAAAAAATCTACTAGTTTTGTTGCTTTTTTTCAGGTGTGAAACAATTAATACTTCACAAGTCATTCATAACAAAGACCATTATAAATCTAAAAATGTAACTGCTGAAGATTTTTTAACATGAAATGGAACAAGCCTTAACATAACTTCAAATTTCAGACACTGTAAATTATTTCACTTAAGAAAAAAGCCTTGCACAAACCTTTTTATTTCAAGCTCATTAAAGCTTGTTTTGTTAATCTTTCAGCATATGAATGTTGGAAGCTTAATGCCATTGGTATATCAGAAACAAGTTTTGGATACAGTATATGGCCATGTAACATTGGGAAAATCGAAATGAGTTGCTCAGTAGCTACAGAGATGTTGGGGCTAAACTTGACCTTCTTCCAAATTTGACTGAGTCTTCATTATCTAACATATCATCATTGAGTTTGAGGATACATATTTACAGGTTTTTGTTTTGTTCTAGAAGGATGTTCTTTACAAGGATTTTTTTTTTCTTCATTGACCATTGGTGACTTAATCAGGAACACTACAAAGACCTTATCCATCAGGCTTCTCTACTACTAAACCCTTAATAGTTAGTTGTTACTGCCTATGCTAATTTCAAAACCCTTGATAAAAAAATTTGCAAGATCCAGAACTTTTACTCACCACCTAATAGAGTATACGGACTGTTCCATGGACAAAGTAACAAAGAGACTAAAAATGCATTAGGCAAGCGTTAGTTGTGAAAACTGTAATAGGATACTACTTTTAAGCAACCTCTTACCACAGAGGTAAACCAAGGAGTGTATGTTAGCGTTCTAATTTCATGTATATGATATTTATTGCATCAGTATTGAGTTACTTTAAGCAATACAGATAGCAATTTCTTTGGCAATAAAATCAGCAAATACTTATGTGATGACAACACTCAGTGTCAGCCAGAACCACCTGGCTTATCTGAACAGTTTTTCTCCCTGCTCCCTTCCCCAAAATTCCAAGCTCCCCTCATAGCACTAAGGAATCAACTTCAAAATAAACTGTGATAATTAAAAAGAAACAGTGATGTATAAGTAATTTCTGTCAGCCAATCAAGCCTGGAAAAAGTTGCATAATATTCTACTCATCTTCTACATATTAACTGGAGAAAAGCTGACCTATAAAGATTCTCTGAATCTGCTGAAGAAACCTTATATTTAATATTCAAAATTTTATGTTCTGGACAAGAAGGTATTATGGTAGATTAAAAAGCTGTGGAGCAGAACAATAGGCTGCCCACTGCAGCCAACCATTAAAAAAAACTACACAGGATTCTTACCCATTTTGTGCAAGATCAATCAATACTAAGTCCTTTTCTAGGAGAACAACTACAGCATATGGTTCCTGAAAGTCTGAAAATAAGAAAGAATAAAGTTACTTATTGGTAAATATAGTGTTGCACACAAAGCCTCAAGAATGTGATCTGTCCTTGCACTCCATCAGTCGAAAGTAGGAAAACCACTTAAATGACTATACAATTTCTGAAGATATTTTATACACTCACCCCCCTGAATACTCCAAGTTTGGAAAAGCCACACTCCCCTTTAATTCATTATTAAATTCTTCCAATTTGCTAGAACCATTTAAACAGTTAAAATAACAGTAACATGCAGAGGAACTTGTATAAGCAGTATTTTTGAGAAAGAGCCAATTACTGAACAATAACATTCTCCCATCCCCAAACTGTTCTTCCTCATATTCAGTGGGGTTTAAATTCTAATTGCTTACAAAATGGATTGAAAGACAGCCGACTTGACACTAAAATAAGAAAACTGAAAGAGTTTCCAAAGTTTGTCTTGCTCTCTTTCAGGCAGACCTCAAATTCTGAGCTAAGTAGTTTTATATACTCTGATGGAAGTTGACATCTAAAATCATTGGAGTCATCAGAAATTTAATATTATTAATCTGGGACAACTACTTGAACCATGATAAAAAAAAATCCCCTGCTGCAGAAGGGAGATTACAAGTTAGTGATTAACTTCATGTGAGTACTGGAATGAATAAAGTCACTGAAAGTTAAGAATACTACACAAACACTAATAAAGATTTAGCATTGACTAGAAAGGTCTTATGTGCTCAAATAAACATTGATGAACACATCTGCTGCAGTAACTACAGCTTAAAACTGTAGAGCTACTTTTTGTCTGCACTTGCTTCTGGGATTTAATAAAAAAGGGAAAAAAAACCATGCAACCAGTAATCAGCATTCTTCTAGAAGCAAAATAAGTTTTATTATAAACTATTCTATTGTGATGCTTTGGGAAGCAAAACAGATTTCAGACAATAGGGATAACAGATGTTGCTGCTGCAGTCTGATCGCCAGAGATAAAACAGAAAGGCAATAGAAAAGAATATTCTGATGGGATGAAACTCCAGAGAGAATAGGTTGAAGTACTGAGAAAAAGCTTTACAGAACCTACCATTAGGATATGGTGTTTCACAGAGGGTTAGAAAATCAACAATAGAATAATCCATTTCTAGCACAGCAGTACTTTTCCCATGCATAACTGTTAAACAGGGTCTTCTTCCTACAGTATCATACGACAAGCCTCCTGAGAGAATGATGAAAGGCTCCCTGGAATAGAGCAGAGGCATTTAGGATCAAGCCAACACAGTACATAAAAAGACACTGGGCAGTTTTTGTAACCTTATAATAAAGTTCAATGAGATACCATTAAGCAGAGATACATTAAGAATAATGCAAACCAGCTTTGGGTATGTGTTTGAAGACTTAATCAAGAGTTAGAAGACAAACTCAGACATCTATTCCAAACCTTTTGGTTTATATTGCTTATTTAAGCAAACTTTGTAACTGTTTGTCGAGATGAGATTTTTTTTATTTTTTTTAAATTTTAGAATTGTTTCTTTTCTACTGAACTGCAGATTCAAATTTGTCAACAGCCCCATTTACCCATAATACAAAATATTCCAACAGAATCAGGAAGAACTAGTCCCATTTTACTTCCTGTACAGAATTTTGCAAACAGCGTAAAGTAATTTTACAGTCACATAATATCACGGTATTGGAGAAGCAACCAGCTGCTTGGTAAGCTTCAAAGACCTAATGTCTTTTAAGAAGCAAGGACATAAATAAATGCCCATAGTTTTCTCATAACATATTTACTCTAGCCATTTTATCCATTTTACCCCCTACCACCACACACAAAGTTTAAGGAACTACCTTTATGTCACAGACTATCCCTACTGCATAATTAAATGGCTGAGTACAGCAAAGCAAAAATATTTCTGCTAGTCTTGAGAAAAGAGATTAGAGTATTCCCTTCAAAAAATTTTTAAAAGTCTTTACAGAAACATACTTTTAAATACATCCACATTTTTCCCAATATGCACATACTATACAGTTTAGTATTTTATTTATTGAAAAGCAAGATGAAGTAAATACATTCATTTTACTAGGTATTTTCTTCTTTCCCAACTATCANGCTGTGTGGTGCTTGGTTGCTGATCGGGGTTAAACCACAACAAAAAGTTAGCACTCATTTTAATACTGTTTATGTTTAAAATAGGGCATAATACCTTTTTAAAGAGCAGACTGACTGTTTTTAAGTATACACTCAAGAAATTTCACCCATTATTGACTATTGCCTCAAATGCCAGGTTGTATTTCTGGAGGAAAAATAGGCAGAGTGTGAAATTCCTCTGGATCTACTTTTATGCTCACTTTAGGTAGGAATCCTACCCTTTGTTTGTAACTAGCTGCTTCCAAGGTAGACACGGCAGTACCTGGAGAAAATTTGTAGGGGTGTGGGGGTGTGGTGCGTGGAAAGCCATCCTGACATATCATGAAAATGAGGCTGAAGAGATCGTGCTATTTTTTGTCTTTTCCTGTAAGACCATCTTTCTGATACTGTCTAAATGGCTTTCACTATTTAGCTTTTCAAACACAAATATGACAGATTAGGTACACCTTTCTTCTTGAAAACTGTGCAAGGGTTTAGTTTATGCACATGCTGCCCTTCATGAGTTTAAGGCTTGACTGATACATGCTCTGTGTTTGTAGCACTGAAGGCAAAGCAGTCTGAGATTAGCTTTCTGTTTCTACAATTATTTCACAATCTGCCTGATTCTTCAGAAAGCCCTATGACTGAAGAGTTGACAGGATCAGAGAGTTCTGCTGGCTCCAACAGTAACTGAAAGTATTTCTAGAAAAGGAGTAAGTTTTCCCCAAGTTTTCATTTAGTCTCAGTTCTTCATATTGGAACTTCACACTATCTTTTACAGTCAGGTCAATGAAGTAATTTCAGGAAAAGGACAGACTTTAGTTTAACCTGATATTTTTCAGGATGTCAATGAAAAGAAAAAAACTGGTGTGATGTACTTGCAGTATCTCATTGTGCTGGAATGATTTATTGCAGTATTTTTTTTGTCTTCACAAAATCATTACTTTTTTAAACAATAATACTGCCAGGACAAGATGTAGTAATTATTAGGCTTGTGGGTTCACCCACCCGACATCAACAAAGTGACAAATTTCAGTTCCTAAGTTTCATACATCACAGTGAAAACTGCATGCTGGTTTCTCCTGGTTTCATTTCTCAAGATAATCAGGTTGCTTTGGGCAGGCTTGCCAGACTCTGTATCCGTATGAAGCAAAGAATGGAAGAGCTAAGAATAAATTACACAGATCTGTCACATGGATTTATCACAGATGAGTCAAAGATTAAAGTTGACTTTAGTCTGCCAGAGAGACTAATACAACTTTTTGTATTTTCGTGAAATCATGGATTTACCACGAACACAAGCTGTGTGTTTTCTAATTAAACACTTAAGAGTGTTGTCCTTCAGTTGTGCTACATATTAGAAGGCTAGCACACACAAATGTTAAAGAAAAATGCATAATTTAAAAGAGAAATAAAAAAATACTTTACATAATAGATGAAATTGGTCCAACTTTGATAGTTACGTTTTACCTACCTTAAGCAATGGAAAACTTTTAACAAAAAGCAGTGCTCAGTACCTAGAGAACTTATATATAGCATTTTTAGCAGCTGCTAATACAGAGAGATTCTTCTTTGAAATGGTTCTGCTTCAGCAGGTATGGAATCAATCACTTTAATTTCCTCATCAGTTAAAACTGTAAAATCATTGGGGAACACTATGAAAAATTCACTACAAAGGGGGACAACGTTTCATTGAAAGAAAATTCAGAAAATACAGGATTAAGTCCTGTATTTTATGTATGTTTTATGTATGAAAACATAATACGACTAAGAGCTGAGTGGCTCACAACCCTGAAGGATGTTTCTGCTCAATTTTAAGAAGTAAACTGTCAAATATCAGTCAGTTTCTGGCAACCTGGATGTGAGAGAGAACAGTATATACAGAAGTCAGGCCATTGGTACTAGTTGGCTTACTTTTCAAGCTATGGGTGAATTTGTCAGAAAGTTAATCCCTAGCAATAAAGGTGGAAAAGAGTTCAAGAGTTAGTTTAGCTTAAGACTGGAAATCTTGAAGTAGTACTGAAGACAAATTACAAATTAATTTTGGGAGGTATGCTTTTGAACCGACAAGCTCGCACAACAAAATAGTACTATTCAAACTAAATTAACTTTTACTTACCTGGAGACATCATTATTATTGTAACCTCTGGGTCCCAATTATATACATCCATCTTGCTAAGGGGTACTGCTCTACAGTTAGTCAGTGACAGCTGCATTAGCTACCAAGACAATACCCGTTTTGATTATGTTTTACAGGGAGACTTTTGAGCTGTAATTTCTATCCTACAGAGCTCCAGTAGCGAAGAATAAGCTTGGCAATTTTATCATAATGCTAATATCAACCAGAGTAAATACTGAAGGGACTGAATCTGGAGCGGTGGAAAATGATATTAGGAAGCTCAAGAGCTTCTCTAGATTCACTTTAGAGAGAAAAGTATGCATAAAAGGCAGCATGGAAACCATTTCAGCAAGCTCAAAAGGTAACCTACCTTGGAACTCATCACTTCAAAGAGATGGAGTATTTTAAATTAACTTAAAAGGCTGGAGAACAATGACATTTTGCTCTGGGATTAAAAATTATGCCAGTTTGCTCAAGGAATATACCACAAACTTGCCTTTTGACCCCCTAGCTCAGGTACAGGACAATAGTACCCTTTCTACATGTATTCTCCCAGAAATAAAGGTACAGGCATATTGTTGTTGTAGGGTAAACAACTTTGGCTTTGGAGACTTCATAGGCACTACCTGCAGTAGACTTAAAAAACACATAAAGCACCCAAACCAGAAAACCCACAAACTTAAAAGATAAATAGGTAGTCTGTAAGAACCAGAAAAAGCCTCAATACTCCTGTTTCCCCAACTCCAGCGTCACAATATGGAGAACATAACGGAGGAAAAAATTGAGAACAGATTAACAGAGCTGCAACAGTAGAAAGAATAGTGTCTGTAGCCCTTACTACAGGATGCAATCAGTTTCATTCCTTCCTTCTGTGCGATTCTGAACAACTTTTATCACACACAAAAAAGTGTTTATTAGAATTAGAAGCAGTAAAGAAAACAAGTAAGATCACATCAATGAAGTGTTTTCACATGAGGAGATACTGAAACAAACAGATCCCAGACAACTCTGGATAAGGGAGGAGCAAGAAAGAAGGGGTGACAAAGATGTTAGAGTTCCATATAGAACATGAAAAAAGTGAACATAGAACCGTTACTCACTTTTTGACAATAAAGAACTTAGGTGAAATAAATATACATTAAACAGCACTTCATAAATATGTTGCAAGTTTTTTGGTTTTGTTTTCTTTTGTGGGTTTTTTGGGGGTTGTTTTTGAAGAACAGTTAGAGCAGACTGCTACAGAAGCAAGTTTGATTTGTTTCTTATATTCTTTCAGTAGCTAGAAAAACTTTGGTCCTGTCCAGGAATGATTCTCCTCTGAGCTACAGAAATTAAACCATGACAAATGACAGTGCTTTACCTAAAAATCAAAATCTTATCATGTTCATACCTAATCAAATTCAACTGGTAAATTAAAAAAACCTACCAAAATTTTAAGGTAGAACTACCTTAAAATTCATGTAGTACGATTACAAGTGAAAGTGAAAATTGAAGCGTGAACTGAAGTATATGTAGCAGTAAATGAATGGAGATTTTTAGCACACCGCTTCACCACCACAGTGCAAATTTGGTTTGTTTGGGTTTTTTTTAGTTAGTTTGTTTCATTTTGGTTTTTGGTTTTGATTGGGTTTGGTTTTTCGGGGAGGTTTTTTCTTTGTTTTGGTTTTTTTATTCAAGTTCTGGAAGAGTATCACAACAGTTATAGATTTAGAAGTACACTGAAGATGGAGAACAATAGAGGAAAATATTAACTTGAAATGCATCAAAACATTGAGTTTGGACTAACACTGGAAAATAAGAGGTGTAACATAAAAAGAGCCCGCACTAGGAAAAAGTAGTCTCCCCAGAGAGCTCAATTTCTATTCTTAGAAATTATACTAGAATAAGCTCCTCTTTAAACTGTGTGAAAAAGTCAACTAATTTTCACACTGTAATATTATAAGTGCATAGAACAAGCTTCAAACTAATCTTTTCCTTCAGAATGACTATGCATAAGAGAAGGCTTTTGATTGCAGAAATTGTAACTTCCTGAAGCTGAGACTACTTTTGGTTTTCTGTATCTTCCTTTAGATCAACTTTTGACATTCCAGTTGAAAAAAGAATATGCAGACAGATGTAGACTGCTGCAAGTAAAATATGGCTTTCCAACTGCTCATAGATGTTCATACATCTGGCGATTAGCCACGGTCTTAAATTTCTATTTACTTCACGTTAGCAAACAACAAAAAACCACAAAGCTACCGATATTATATGTGTGAGTATACCAATACACACTAGAAACCTGTATTACACCAATTAAGTAGCAATCTTCTATAGAATTGAATGCCTGGAAAGCAAATGAAAACAATATATAAACCCCACAAAAGTCAAAGAAAATAAAAAAAATGAAAAAAACCCCAACGTTTACAAAATAGCAAAATGGGTTTCCATGAATATTTTATCTTTATAGTGCACTTTTTACTCAAATGCTTTAAAGTGCTTTAGAACCATAAATAAAAAGAAATTCCACATAGTTCATGAAATCCTTCAATCCTAATTGCAGTCTTGGTAACAAAACATGCTTCTCAAGATACTGTAATTCCATCTGAGCCTCTTGTTGCAATTACTGCTTTGTTACAATCTCAATGTGCATAATGAGGCACAATTCACTGCACAAATTACTGCAGTCTACCAGAAAAGCTTCTGTAAGTAACATTTTTGGGGGAGGAACACATATTCAGAATTTAGAATATTAGCATCAGACTACTATTTGTCAAAGTCCATTTTTTCAGGTCTGTGCTTCTGTGCTTTATTAGCCTTTTTTCTTTAATGTTCTCAAAAGATTGAGCAAAAATACACTAGTAGCATGGAAGAAGCATGTAGTAGATAATGCATTAGCAGTATCTTCACCTAAGTTAAGGTTTGTATATAGTAATTTGTTCACATATGTTTTTGTAGTTGATTCAGCAGTATCTGATTTAGCAAAACTACTTCAGCTGATTTACTATAGCTCAGTGCCATCAGGACATGTATCCCAACAACAGGGATACAAAGTACATTTCCAGAGCGCTGTATTTATTTTATATAGGTCAATTTTGCATACGAAACAAGCCTTACCCAGCTCTAGTTGTTTTATATTCCACCTTAAGGATAGGTTTGCAGGGTTCTGGCTTCTTTCCATCCTTCAGCTGCTTTCCTAAAGTGAATTATTTTCTTATATTAATTTTAGTTCCAGAACATGATGGCAAATTATGAAATTCACTATGCAACTTGCAAAGTAGAACATTCATACAAACATACATTCAACACCTCTGACAATTATACAGTATGCCTTGGAATAATATCATTAAAGATTTGTTAAAATTCTCAATACACCAACCTAGAATATTTAGGTTTAGGGGGTATTTTTTTCAGGGTTTTTTGGTTTGTTTTGGTGGTTGTTTTTTGTTTGGTTGGGTTTTTTTAAGTGTTGTAGAATATTTGTTTTCAAAAATATAACCCTCCACTAAAAAAGTTGGTTTAAATTTTAAATCTCCCAGTGCTATTTATCTCATGTCTATGATTTTGCAATTAAAATTGGTCAGTTTACAAGCAAAATGAGGTTTATTCTGAGTGTTATTGTTAAGGGCTAAGACCTGAATTTGAACATGAAGGCCCACTCTTTCTCTGCTGTGCACTATTAGCAACTAAAACTTCTACAGATACAATTTCCCATGGAGTCAGTAGAAACTACAAGTATGGTGTAAATATGCATCTTTTCTATCTGAACATCGATAAAGTCTGATACAACTGAAGTTCTGCAGAAAATTTAATTTGCAGCCCAAGATCAAAATAAAAATGCTTATTAAAGAGGCCAAAACTTATTAAAATAAAGCTAGTCTTGTCTAACTAGTTTTACTACTACAGCAGAAGTCACTTTTTTTATTTTTTGACTGCTACAGGATCATATAGAAACCTGCAGCTTCCTTTTTCCACTCTAGTCACAGCCAGCACAGTAAACATGGGCTTTCTGGAAGATCAGATACGTAAACCGGTATGCTTGACTATAGCACCTTGTATTACAACTGTAACCTCAGAGATTATCCTCACTGTTGCATTCACACTTAAGAATCTGAGGTAAACAAGTTGCTAAGACATGCCTTAGACACATGGACACCATGTAAACCTGGCATTTGTACAGAACTTTTTTGAAGAGCAGCAGCATATTTCATGGAAGAACAACATGTTAATTTTCCCGAGTAACATTAATGCAATACTTCTCAGAAGTGGGAACATCTTACCAGATGCTAGACTTACTCTGTTACAAATCTTTCCAAGAATTTATATGGTAATCTACACACTTATACATGAAACAGATGCTTGCTTATATGTATTTTAAACAACATATGGGATTATAATGTCAAGCAAAAAGCAAACCCTGCAAAATATGCATTAGTTAGAGATCAATGCCATTGTGTGAAAGGCCAGCTTAAAGTTCAGAGATTTAGACAAAGATGCACTGATTTGGATTCTTATTTCATAAAGACTGGACTTTTTTTTTAATTAAGTCTATCAGAATTTGATAAGACAGTTTTTTACTTGCACTACAAGTGCGTTTTTAATACTTGGTTTTGCAAACACTTCCATTTAAAAATAAGTTCTCTGTGTTTTAAGAGCTGTCAAACACAGTGGATATCCATTTTCATCTTACCGTGTGGAGTGATTGTCTGGAATGGTTTGCTAGGAGATTTTACATTCCATATGGTCAAGGTACCATCTGAGTGACTACAAATAAATTGTTTTCCTTCATGATGCCAAGCCACGGAGTGGATAGCCTATGCAAGAAGAGAGGAAAAACAGAGCAGTGTAAGCTGATTATCTTAGTATCATTTTATCCTTACTCCTTCCTCAATGACATTAGACAGAGAAAGGAAATTAGAGAAAGTACTAATTAAATTGTACTGCTCTTAGTATGTCCTAATTTACCCATGGTAATCTTTCTGTTCGTAAGTACTTCTTTCAGACATACTTTATCCATCAAAAATACTGTCTTCATTGTACTGACATGTTTAAGGGGAAAAAATCCTCCTCAGAGCGTAATATTAAAGTATTTTTCAAAAATCAGTAGCAAGCAGAGAATAACTGCAAGCACTTATTTGAGCTTTGCTAAACGAAATTTTTATTCTTGGGAAACATACACTGTCCATACAAAAAAAAAAAAATCTACTTGATGGGATTAAGTCAAAGTTTTAGATGGCATTTTGAGATGTCTACATGGATATGGTATGAGAGGCAAGCATGGGCTAAGAACATAAGTAAAATGAGAATTGAAGTAATGATTAGATTTTTTTGGAAATTATGACTAATGATGATGAAACCAAAGTATTAGCTTGAATAAGCATCTAATGTTGCAATGGCAGTTCTGAGGTACAGGAAAGCCTAGAAATCTACTAGTAAATCTTTCCACCAATACAGAAACATTTTTATATTCATAAAATTAGGAATGGAATGATTAAGCCATGCCACATGAAATCTTACTGCAGAAAAAAGCTGACTAAATTAAATTAGTTGCTGCCTTAAGGCAAGAGAAAAGTAAGCAATGAAGCAAATAGTACAAAGAGATTAACTAGTAAGAAAAGATTGGTGCTGTTTCTGTTTCCAGCATCTCTATTAGTACACGGAGACATTAAGAAACCATTAGGTGATGTTCAAGGGAATTTTAGTTATAGCATGAAAATATCAATAAACAATGAAAACCCGAAGTATTTCTCTACTACAGAAAAGATGCAGGAGGAAGTATTACCTATTAGACGTATGGAACTTCGATATTATTGAGAGGGTAGATTTGCTTAATACTTATAGTAAAGACATTACTGTAGGTAAACTGAAAGCAGGACCTGAATATGTGAATGTTGATGGACTGTACAATACCATATTTTGAGTGGATACCTGCAGAAGGGATTCTGTCTGTAAGCAGGGCTTAAACTCACTCCAACTCCTCAGGTACCAAGGGATTGTCTCCGTGAGGAAACTTGGGTGTGTGAGTAGTAGAGAACCCTAACCAGCAGTGAAAGCTTAGGCAGTAAATTACTAGGTGAAGAGCAAATCACACAAGACAGATCTAAGCTAGCTTTGCCTAAACTAATTATACATAGATCAGATCTTCACATTTCACAAAATTATACAGAAAAACAAGACAGTTGCCAGCAGTCAGTATGATTAGGAGAATCCAGAGATTAAATGACAGAAGAAAATGACTACATTACATGAGTGTAGAGTCTCCAATAATAACTTTTCCAACTAAAGTAGTAGATCTGGATATCTGTAAGCTACAGATGAATTAAGTTTAGAATTTCTTAGTGAAATTCAAATTTGTTCCCTATGTAGTGTGGAATCACTATAGGTTTTGTTAGAAGAGAGATTCAGCGTACCAACGTCACATCTACATATATGTAGCTCAAACCCAGACATCTCATAAGAAGTCTCCTAGAGTCAAAGTGAAATAGTCTTGCTCATTCTTTCTGTAAGATAAATTTGTATTTAGCAAATAAAAGCAGGTATTATAAAGGAAGTTCTGCATAAATATTGAAGATTTGTTTTTATTTACCAGCAAACTCACAGATCAGCAAGTTTGAAAGTACAGACTTGGTAAAGCAAAGGTTGCATTTCAAAAAGCTCTTTTCACTAAGCAAAGAAATGATCCATACCATGATTAGCAATACAATGTAGTAATTAAATTTTAAACACTCTCCCATATGGACTCTAAGCCTGACAACAGGAAGCAGCCCATAGTGTAAATAGAACAGTTTTTGATATACATTTATGTAGA
>VZTL01038170.1:0-17341 GCA_013400535.1 Scopus umbretta | reverse complement strand
TGCTTATTTTCTAACAGCTGATCTGTCAGATCATCATGGTCAAGCCAGTCCAATCTATCTAGACTTACAAAGGCACTTCATACATCACCCTATAGAAAGTGGTATTTCAAATGGACTTACATTAATCAGAAATTATGAACAGCTAGCTAACTGGAAAGTGTCATGAGTTACATCAAACAGATCAGACTGGAAAGAGATTAGACAGTGATTTCCTTAGTCATTATTCTTCGGGTAGTTTTGTTTAATGTTTTCATTAGAGATCTTCATACAGGAAGTAAATGGGTGCTCTGAGATATGCAGGTGATAGAAAGCAGAAAGTATTATTCATACACTGGAAAACCAGGTCAATAAGTGGAAGAATCAGATGAACTTGTAGACTAAAGCAATAGAAATTAGATTAAATTTTGTAATACAAAGTACAAAGATATACTTTTCAGGATTAATGAGAGTTTGAGCCTACAAACATAAGCTACATCAATTGTATGGAACAAAAGAAAGGAAACATCAGAATACATTTGTGAGTAATAGGATGACAGTGTGACATGGCTGTAAAAGTACAAATGATATCCTGGGATACATCAAGCAAGGTACTCTCAGTACAGATGGAAAACATTGCTCCCATTTTGTAACATGTTGGCAGGATCTTACTCAAAATATTTAATAGAATATTACTCATCTGATAATGATGAACTTAACCTGAATTAGGTACAGAAAAAACTATAAGGAGGACTATGAGAATGGAAAAACCCCTATGAAATTATGTTAGAAGAGATAGTAAAACAAATGTTGAGAGAAGATGACTTTGTAAGTGTGCAAATATAAGGACAAGAATGATCTGCTTTAGGAGACGATGCTGTGCATGACCATATGGATATAAAGCAGTCATGAATATTTCTGACATCGTAATTGGAATGATGTTTCTACGTAAGGTCCTGGGATAACCTTTCTAATGCTTTTGTCTTTAACACAAAATTTGAAAGGATTATAGAAGAAGAGATCACATAAGACACAAATACATCAATCCTAATTCTCATGATGGAAGACTGTGTATTCAACTAATTTAACTTTTCCAAGGCTGTAGAAATAAACTTAAATGTTTCATTGATCAAAAATATGCACCTATTTGTTCGGTATTATGCAGAAATTACATGTTGCTCAGATTGCCTCCTACACAAATAAACTGGGTCTTTTTTGGTGTTCTGGTTTTTCTCTCCGTCCAGAAAAGCACTTGGAGGCTGGCCACAGGCTACTGTACAGGTTCACAAGTGGCCCTAACAATACCAAAAATTGTTCAAATGCCTACGTGGTATTTTTTTGCTTAGATACTCAAGTGATTATCACATATCATTACATTAATAGTCAGGAAGTCATCCCAAAGACTGACTGGCAGAAAACATTGGAAAGTGTGTTTTAATTTGCTGTGCAGTGTCCTTACCTCGGTGGTTTCATCTAACAATTCTTCCTCACATTCCTCACATTCTTCCAGGAATCTAGGATAGCGTCAATGCCCTTGATATTGACAGCTATACTTCCATACATTTTTGTAGCTATTGATCTGATGCTGAAATACTGAAGTTTTTGGTTTGTTGAAAGAATAGTGTGTTGTGACTTGTGAGATGTTCAGTTGTTTTTTGGATGCCTATCCAAGTAGATGTTTTTTAACCTATAACTGGTAAGCACTGGGCTCTATTGCTATAGCTCTTTTTTTTTCCCCTGCAAGCTCTTTTCCCTTATTTATTTGTACGTATTTATGAGTTTAAGCTGTATTATTGACTGTTTTCCCAACCAGATAACAGAAGTAATACCACATTTTCTGTAATTCTTGTTCTTTGAGGCCTTAAAGCAACATTCAGGGCCTGTGTTACTGAATAAGTATAAATCTGATTTGGGATTACATGAAATTCATGTAATATTTTAAAATTTAGGATTGATATTCTAAAGAACAAAATTCTGGCTGGTAGAGTATCTTAAATACCACATATATATACCCATAAAATCACCGAGTTTAGTTAAGCAACTTTGACTTAACTTTTTTTCCCTTTACTGATACTTAACCCACCTTTCCACATTTCTGTCATTTCTGGCCAAATATCTGAAACTACCTGTTATCATTCCCCTACTGTATGTCACTTAAGACCACTTTCCCAGTAGTTAATTAGGAAAAGGCAGTTCACCCTGGCAGGCTCTAGTTTCACGATATTTGCACAGAGGAGTCTTTATCACTCAGTTATCATATCTGATGCTGCTCTATGTATCATTGTATAGAAAAGAGCAAGAAGTTCATAAGATATCTCCAGTATTTTTCTGTACAGTACTCCAGAAGAGAAATGGGGGAAAAAGTGAAAACATTTTGTTAAAGAGAGAAAATATGGACAAGTTGAGGTTAAGCAAAGGGAAATTCATATTTTTAATACTGAGGAGGAAATGTAAGATTTTCATAATTTCAATCAGCAGTTTTATTATTTTTATAAATGTAGACCAGTATGGAAACAGGCTTTTATGACAATGTTATTTTTTCTTAATCTTTGTGTTCTCCACTGCTTTCTCTGCTCTGTCACGACAAGTAAGTAGCTGGACATTGCACGTTATATTTTATCAATTCTTTTGTTGTCTGTTTTGTTGTCAGTGTTTAGTGATTTATATATAATAGCTTTACAAAGTACATATTTTTGAAATAAATACCATTCGTCTGCAGAAGGCAGAGTGCCTTATAATATTAGATTCACTGACAGCTGAATCATGCTACCTTTAAATCAGTAATGTAATTGTTTCCCTTAATTAGTGAAAGGTCAGTGTAGAATGAGAATAATAACCATAGTGATAAAACCTTATATGTATATTATGTGTGTTGTGTGTGAAGAATTCAAAGTATTTTTCAAGCTTAATAGCCTTTAGCCCAGTATTAGAGGTCTATTTACACAGAAGAAACTGAGAATCAGGGCATAGACAACCTAAGTGACTTACCCACAGGCCACAGAATAATTCACTTCCAGTAACAAAAATAAATTCCATAATTTAAGCCTCCTTTTTTCCTAGCAAGACCTCATTCTTGCCAAGCACCTGTCTTATAGACAAATACTCTTGTTCTCAATGTGAAGTGAAATAAAAGGAAATGAAGTCACCTTGTGTGATTTTATTAGCTGACCTGTCTTGATGAAATATTGAATCCTCTAAAGATTGTGCATAGAATTTATCTTTCTGGTCCTAAATTTGTTAATAATATTGTTTTACTCTTTCTTCTGTAGAAAGTTTGGATGTGGCACCAGAGGTGCATCCTTACAGCACCATCTTTTGCAGCTGGGCAGACTTAAGAGTAAAAAAGAGCAGATGTGATAGCAAAGGACTGACTGCATTAACAGCTTAAATAAAAAGTAAATGGCATATCAGACAGAAATGTGAAGGAAGTGAAATACCCTCTACCTAAATATACACATGCAGCCGCAGCTGTTTCCGAGGTAACACAATGTGCCTTTCTGAACAGTAATTCCCAAAAGCAGGTGTAACTTTCAAGGGATGAGTCAGTGCAGAAAGACATTCAGACCTATAACATTTCTAACACCAGCAGTTAGTTATTTTAGGTGAATTTTTCCTTGACACAGGCTTTTATATAATCACTAAGCAATGGTTTGCCAGGAAAATAAGTGCAGTCTTCTGGCAACCTCTATCTCTGCTTCCTGTAGAGTGATCTGTGCTTCTGTATGTCAGTAAAAACAAGAACAAAAATAAGTTGATAAGAAAGTCAGGAAGAGCAAGAAAGAGTATTTGATTAAGGCTTCACTGCCTGACAGAACAACCATCTATAAACCTTTGCAAAACTGGGCACTAGCCAGTAGTGTACAATGCTCCGTAGGCAGGGAATCCAATTCCCTACTGCCTTGAAGCCAGTGTAATTTCTTATACCTTTTCAGAGTGCATGTAAAATACTACTATTCTGATCATACTTACACTTCTTTGCACACAAGATAGTGATTGCTACCTAAGGCAGTGTGGAATCAGACCAAAAAAGACAGGGAAGAGTCGTCTTTCTTTATGATTGATATTTAAGTGAGAAAATACAGAATAATAATATACGCATGCATTTTCATAAGCTTTCACCTTTTTTCCAATGTCTTCAATAACATTAATCAATTTTTAATTATGATTTCAGGCAGGTGTTAAAATATTCAAACTGTATAAAATTTTCCAGTGGATTACCAATGCGTTCAAACCCAGTTAAAATTAGGTTTTTGTAGCATACCTATAAAAACTATTACTTAATCATCTCTGCAGAAGATCTATTTAAAACCCATGCACAGATTTAGAAAACTAGATTCCTACTGTGTTGCTTTTGGGTGCTATAACGTACCTATTAGTACTTTGCTCAGAGTGCTAGTGGACTAAAATATATAACAACGCACAGAATTAATATGGAACATGTGCCTGTTAATCTTTTATAGTCTCTGAGTATCTCTTGCCGTACATTAGCTGATTTGTCACATACTCTAAGGGTGGTTTATGGTGAAGGACTGCAGATTTGCAATCTGAACAGTTTTTGTTGGCTTGTTATTGCATCAGGTCCCACAAAAGCTTTTCCAAGTTGTGATTAACTATTTGTTTCTCATTCATACCTGTATTTTTCATTCATAGATTCAAAGTAGAGACCTACAATCAAGGGAGATGTGACTGGCTGCCTTTCAGCACTATAATGGAGAGTAATCATCCCTCATTTGTATTCTTCTCAACCCTCACACACTCTTGCTCTTATTTGGCAATAATTGCAGTTTAGTTGAAACTGCAGAGAATATAAAATACCCATGTTCTTTTGTATTTATGTGAATAATGTTTAATATTACACCAGTGTTTTACATAATAAGATGATGTCATTCAAAGAAGCCTTAAAAATTTGGAGAGGTCTGTCAGGACACAGACCAGATTAAGAAATTAACATCCACAAGAACATAAGAATGACCACAGCTCAAACTGAAGGTCCTGTAATCAAAAGTGAAAAATGAAAAAGAAGAAACCTAGCAAGGAGAGGTTGTGTTGAAATGTTCTCAAAAGACTATTCGAGCCTTGAGATGGGAATTGCAGTTCCAGGACTCAAGGCAGCTGACATGTCCTTGTCTGTACTACCCAGATGAAAGCTGGGAATGGAAAGTGCTTTCATATCGCTAGGCATATATGTTCTTGCCTTTTATCCCAGTTAGACTTTGTTTTCCTCAAAATAACCTGTCCGTCATTGTACAAACATACTGCACTTCAGAGGCTTCATATTCTTTGGTAATGATCAGTTTACTAGTCAGAGAACCATGGACCATTACGAGTTCACTCATATTCCTCAGCTGTCACATCTGACCAGACAGTAATGCTTACTGATTTGTACGGTTTGCTTAAAAACTATTTAAAAAACATACCATTGTGCTTTAGGAAGTGGCTTTAAACTATTAGTTGCCACAAGAGAAACAAACAGAAGCAAAGGAAATTGGTTCTGCAACTTTCATGTGTAGGGAGCTACAGTAAAATCATTAAGATTGGTATGAATGGAGAATGAACAGGATTTTTTGGCTATAGAAGCAATGGAAGGAAAAACAGAAGAAAGTGAGGCCTGTAAGAATAACATGTGTTGATAGCCTGTAGATTATGAGGTGGTCATCAAGACCCACACACTACATGTTGATTCTAAAACCAACCATATCAATAGACAAATAACTGACTACATTCTGAAGACTCATAGAGGTTGGACAGGATGGAGATATTAATCTTTGAAGAGTCCACCAGACACATACAAAATTAACACATAGTCACCAACCTAAGAAAAACTGAGATGATGAGTACTTGGTGTTCCTTGGAATTTCTGTCATCCTGAGACCAACTGCTGTTGTACAAGCACCTTGGTCACTGGATGCTGGAGAGGCTGCCAAGACACAAAGTTCTTAGTACTTGTTAGGATGTGAGTATCGGTGTGAATGTTAACAAATTAAATTAGTTGGGGCTTTTTGGTTTGGTTTGGTTTTTACTAAAATCATCTTTCCCTCCTAGAAGGCCTGCAGTAAGTTTTGCTACAGTTTTGCTACTATGTTATGACTTTACTTCCTACCTTCTCTATTTCTCTTTTGTTATTCTTATTTTCTATTTTATTATATATTTTTTGTATTTTATTATACATTATATTTATTATAAATTTTCTATTTTATTATACTATTTTATTATTCTTCTGCATGAGCTGAAAACAAAAAAAAAAAAAACAAAAAACAAAGCAAACAAAGAAAACTCAAACACCCCAAAAATTAATCAAGATGTTGTCCCTAAACATTTGTTTCACAGATAACACTTTCTAGCCATAGAGGTTTACAAGAAAGAATGATGAAAACTGAAGTACAGCCAGACTATGAAGAAGTTCCAAAAATTTCTCTCTTAATAGCCATTAAACAAGATGCCTTCTGTCAAAAGGATCCAATTCAGTCTGGCTTTTGGTACTTCGTAGATCTTGTAGGACTCTTGAAAATCATTGTGTGGAATCCAGCAGAGGTTCAGTGGTTAGTCTGACTTGGTGGTTACATGACTTCTCCATCTACGCAGTTTGCAGAAAATTGAAAATGTATGAAGGGTGCAGATTCGAAAAGGAAAATGTGTTTCCTGATTATAAAAGCAGAACAGGAAGTGGAATGACATACATTGACAATGGCTTTCACAATGAGAAGTGCAGCTGTCCTCTGCACAGCCAGACAGCTTGGAAGGCCAGTGCAAAGGGGCAAAAAAGGCCACTCTTCCAATCAGCTTTTGGGGACATCTTGTTTCTAAAGGGGTGCGCATAGATAAAGTAAATTCTGATATTAAGAATAATGGTATCAGATCATGAAGGATGTACTCCCAAAAAGGGCTATCTGACCCTCATAAGTATCACAGCATGCTGGAGGAAGTAGACAAAAGACACCAGCCCCATGTTCTGGAAGCCTGCAGTGAGAGGAAATAAAAAGAAATATCTTATCTGAATGCCTTTCTTTTTTTTTTTTTTTTTTTTAAACTTTACCAAAATTTCTATTAAGTCAGGTTGTTCCAAGCTCTACAAGCTATAAATGAAGTCTGTACAAGAATGTCTCACATTCAATTAGTAGGTGACAATTTGGAATGTTAGCCACCAACTGCCTACGTGTCCAGATAATTTCAAAATAATTAAAGCCTCCTTAATATTAGTTCAGGTTAGCTGTTTATCACTGTATAGTTAACATTCTTCCATACTATACTGCCCATTAAGTTCAACACAACTGGTATTTGATTGCTCAATAAAAAAGAGAGAAGGAGGAAAGGAAAGAAGGAAGGAGACAGAAAGATAGGAAGCAAGCATGCAAGACTTAAGAGATTTTTATTATAACAGCTAGGAAACTTACATATGAGGGGCAGGAGGAGGTACTGTTTCTTTCAGTTTCAGCTTTTTGCTTAGACATTTTAGTGGTTCAGTTCTGAATAACGTCAGTGGCTTGATCTTAAGTCACAGAAGCAGTCATACTGACTCCACTTACATTGACAGACATATAGACCGGGCACAGATTTAACTCTCAATGGCCAAAAATTGTTTTTTTTTCCATATAGAATAAAAACCTAAATGAGAACGAGAGGACCTGCAAGTCTGAAATTTAGCTTTGTAGCCAATGAAACAACAGCAACAGCATTCCCCAGCTGTGCTTATTACTACTGCACAACAGTGATAATTACCAAATTTCTATATTTATAGAAAACTGGTGCCTCATAAACATCCAGCTGCGCTTTTATCTAAGCACAATATGTGACAGTTTTCTATGAATATGAACATTTGGTAGAAGCATTTTGTCACTGTTAAAATGCAGGATTAAGTTATAGTAATGTGCAGTAATTTTTTTTTATTATTTATTTTGAATACAGAAAAATTCTGCCTTTCAGGAAAATCAATATGACTCATTGCCATTTTCAGTGAACCCACCACTGATCATTTAGCGATTTTTGACCATGAAAGCTATACAGTTTATTTTTAGCAGTATGTTTTGACAGGAAACAAGCAGATTAACAGTTTTCGATCATGACAGCTAATCTGCATAGTCAATGACTATGATGGCTATAATGCTGGAAACACTGTCACCAAGAAATCTATCAGCGGTGTGGAGCTGTACAGGTAGAATAAATGAAGGACATTGATTCAGATGAGATAGGTGGAACATTTCAATTATTTATCTGCAAACAACCACGGCAGCAGCAAAACCCTGACATAACATAAGATGGTTAACTTTGAACTTGGAATAGATCTTATAGTCACCAAGGTACCTCAGAGGCAGAAGGCAAGTTGTCAGTAATTAATGGCTTGTGGATTTAAGAAAAAAGCAGGGTGTCAGCATTTACGCAGTGGAGGGTAGGAGACTACGTGGGACCAATCTAGCTGACAACTGCAGGGAGTTTTGCAAATGTTTGCAAGTGGCTTCTTAAAAAATATTCATCTGAAAATGACTACACCTATAAATGGATTATGGTATCTAAAACTCCACATGCCTTTTATTGTCAGTTCTGGCTGCTGGTCTTCTTCCATCTTGTCTAATAAGATTTACCTTAGAAAGTTTGCCCTATTTTAACAAGAGCGGCAGCAGCTGAAGAGAAAGAAAACAAAGTACCCCCTTTTTATGCCAGACAAACCTCTTTCTTTTTATTAGTCCAAATGATTCCAAAGGCTGTTATTGTATAGTGCATGAGGTGTGTGTGGTTGTAGTGGCTATATAAAACTTAAGTACACAAAACTGGCAAGGTGGATTTCAGTCTACTGCTGATGAGCTGGCTCCTTTTATCCCTCTCCCCTCCTTGAAATAAACTGCTAAGCTTTCAAATGCTATCCTGCCTCCATGTAGTCACTTGACTAAAATGGATTTAAACTTTTCACCTGTTAAAGCTCTTCTTTTTCAAACAGCACTGAGGGAACCCAAAGTAATAAAAAACTGGCAGAAGTCCCAATGTCATCCAGAGAGGGGGGAGGGGAGAGCTCAGGAAACTAAATTGCTGCTCAAAATGTCAGCAATTAAAATTAATTGATAATAATTAACTCCCATCTTCTTGTTCCTCTTCAGTGTTTATTTAATTTTGATATTACTACTATAGTAAGCTCATGCACAGGCTGAAAACAGGTTGAAAGTGATCTGCAGTTTCATTCCTGATCCTTTACAGGTGCATGTCAGGGCACTGTGGGGGCCAGGGCCATGTCATGGCACAGCCTGGCAGCCAGGGCCAGTCCCACCACCCCAGCCAGGAGCAGGGCAGCCTGGGGACAGGGCGCCGGGCAGCCCCAGCCCTGGGCATCAGGCACCTTCTTGGGGAAAGGGACAGGCCAAGCCTGGTCTGGGACATTGGCCCGCAGATGGGTCTGGCTTGGTGGAGCCCAAGGTGGGACTGTGGGGACATGGATGGGCTGAGGCTAGTCCAGAGTGTCCCCCACAGGGCATCAGGGCCTCTCCCCAGGGCCCCAGCAGGACAGGACCCCCTTGTCCATGACAGCTCTGAGCTGGCCTCAGCCTGCCTGCACTCCAGGCCCTGTTGAATGATGCTACTGTGACCATTTCAAGGAGGTCTTTGTACGAAGGTCTTTTAGTCTCAGTCCAGGTAGGCTGCCCTCCATCCCTTCTTCAGGAAGGTGTGGTGTGGGAACCCTGTTTCTCATTTCCTCTCCTCCACCTATGGAGGGTCTAGACTTCCTAGGCAAGTCCAGTCTCTGCTGTTGTGCGGTAGCTAGTCCCTGTGAAGGTCCCTGGTGCCCCAGGGTGCTCAGCAGAACAAGGACAGTGTACTTTGTGGTCATCACCTCAGTTCAGGGAACCTCACCTCTGTAAAAAACCCACATACAGAAAAATGGAAGCTTTCTAGGAAATTATATCTCAGGGAGATTTGATAGCAAACATACTTTGATTAGTTACAAGGATTCAAGCAAAACCAAGACACAGTCAAAACCAGAAGAGAAACCTGTCCTCCTTGCTTTTAAGAACTGAATGCCATTCAATTCTTCTGTTTTCCAGCTAGGATTTTAGTAACTGAAAATCAAAATATTTACTCTGAAATTAAAATGGGGGAGGAGACGATATCACTTTCTAAACAAAAACTCTTAGTGGAAGTGAGACAAGGCTGTAGCGGCAACTAATATTTTTAATTAGAAAATATAATGTAGTTATGAAAACTAAACTTTTGAACCCATCACCTCTTCTTTGTATCTGAAAGAGAAGGAGCAAACCTCAGACGAAGGCCAGGCTGGTAGTGACTATTAAGGTTCATACACCTTCCCCTGACTTCTCATGCCCCTGACTTTTACTTCCCAGGGTCCCTCGTACAATTTGTGGGTGCCTCAGCTGTTACAGTAAATGCTTGTAGGACACCAGTATAAACTAGATGAGTCAAATGACCCAGAATAATTACAAGCCTTGGAAACTAACGAATGTGGAAAGAACTACATCAGATCACACTTTGAGTTTAACTTACTTAACGTTTATTGGTTTTAATATGCTTTCAGACTTGGTTCACATTGAGGCGAAAAAATTGTTAGACATGGGAGAAGTAAGAAACATGTTTTAGTCTGCAGAACAAGGAGGGGTAATTATCACCTGAGAAATGTTAACAACTGCACTGGAAAAGGATGGGGCAAAATACATACCGCATAAAAAGAATAATCTTGTTGAGCCTTTGATGTATAATATTAATTTTCAGAAGGGAAAAAAAAAAGGTTTTGATGGGGAAAGAAGTTGCACTGAAAGTGAAAAAAAAGTGAAAAAAGTTTAACAAGCCTGGCTCAGGATTAGTACTTCATGATTTTATTTTTTTTTTTTTTAGGTTTGTCAGTTTTCTTCTATATCCAATATCTTTCCACAGCTGCTATTGTTAATGTTATGCTTGTGCTGACAACAGAAGGTGGAGTGTTCCTTAGCAATAGCTTATCCTCTGTGTCTTGCTTTTTGAGATGTCTGAGCAATGAATTTTCTCTACTGGATACTTGCTGTCTCATCAGGTCTTCCTCGCTTTTAAAATGTAAACTACTTTCTCCTGTCCTTTGATTCCTTTAATTTATTCCCCAAATTTCATTCTAAATCAGCGCATTTCCTTCAATCATCTGGTATGCTGCTGGGCTTCTATTTCTTTTGTATATAGTGTCAGGTATAGTCAAATTTAAAGTTGCCCTTGTCAGCATAACTCTCAGCATTACAAGACCTAGTTGTCCTGCACAAGACTTTTTATTACACAGTAGAGGCTGAAGCTAACCTAATCCCTTTTAAAGATGAATTACAAGTATAGCAGACTGGTGAATGTGGGCTAAGCACCCAACCTTTTTCAATTCACAAAAAAATAAAAATATATATGAATATATATAAGTACATAAGACTTGTTAAAAGATTGGCTTTTTAGCTCAACTGTCTAAATTCATGTTTATAGCTTTGGAATTTCCCAGTTTGGCTGCTATCATTGTTGTTATCATTACTGACAGTTTTTCAGAACTCAACTGGACAAGATTCTGAGCAACTTGATCTCAGTTTGAATTGCACCCTGCTTTCAGCAGAAGGTGGGGCTAAGCGAGCTTCAGAGTTTCCTTTGAACCTAAACTTATCTATGCTTCTATGAATGATAATGAACTTGGAGAAGTACAGGCTTCTGTTCAGCAGTGAATTTAATGCTCATTCTGAAAACTCCATGACCTTTGCTATTTTTAATCTATTTTTATCTCAAGTTTTAAATGACTCACTGAAATTCTACTGCATTTCATATCTTGTATTTCATCTGATACATGTTCTTTTGCTTAAAAAGTAACTGAAGAATAGAAAGAACTGGGACAGTAAGCATTTGTATATTTACCACTTTGTTTGTTTCTTCTGATTTCCCATAATTATATTACTTATATATTTTGCCATGTTTCTTCCTTTGACCCTAATACTGCCATTACTGTTCTGTGAGCAGTCACCTCCATTTCATCAGTTACTGGTGACAGGAGCAGCTGTCATTCACAAAATCTTTCATAAAGAATTATCCTTTGGGAAACTAACTGACATCCCAACAATTTTCTTAACAAGCTATTGATTTTCTTGTGCTTTTCTCTCCACATCAGACATAGAAGCTTCATACTTTTGACGATACTGTAACTAGGAAGGTAATGCAGCAGATATTTTTTGCACCAGATTTCCCATTTTAACACTTCATTTTTACGTTTCTGTGAGTTTTTCAACTCCTTTTTAACACTATCTTTGCCAAGCAATCAAATCTCCCTTGAATGCATAAGCCTTTAAAAGCCCTAGAGCTACTCAAAGAACATTACTGATGTCTCCTTTTGGGACACTCTTATAAATCAGTTTAGGGTTACTATCCAAAGTTTTTGAAAATTGGAGCAACTATGCTGCAGAATTAGGTTAAGAGGACATAAAGCCATAAAAATCTCATTAATTTATTTCCCAAAACAAGAATATTAAGTAATCTCATTTTGCATGTTTTCATATCATATCATACAAAGCAGATGACTAATGGAATATTTCTTTGCACTCATAAAGATATGTAAGAAAAAAAGACATTTCCTTTGTTAGAGGTAAATATTGAAGAGGTTCTTACAGATGGTCTGGGTATGAAGAAAACCTCACTGAGTATAAAATCAGTAGAAATCAGTGTTATGTTTAGTTTTCAGTAAAAGGTATGGGATGAATGTTAATCTTCAATGAATATCAAGATTATTAGGTTTCTTGCACTTTCCAGTAAAATCGTTGGGATACAAAGATTTTGGAAAGCAGACTACTTGTTTGGGACAGTAAATAGAGACAGGAGCCGAAGACTGCAAATCCTCTTATTTGTGCACTGTCTTATTCCTTCATCAGTTTTGCAGAAGTCCATCCTTTTAACAAGTAACCATCCTCCTATATGAACACACGCAATAGTTGTGTTGGCAATGACACTTTTTAGGTGCAAAAAACAAGCAAATATTTTTAATAACTTACGTCTGACAAAAAAGGCTGTTGTTTGTTCTAGGTGCAAGCAATAAAATTGTAATGTAAGAAAGCCACATGTAAGTGTAACAAGCCATGGATTTTTTTAGTAATTTTCTCTTTCCAGTTGCAAGATGCAGTATGTACATGTGGAAAGCAGAGAGAGTACCACCTCTTGGACTTTTTAACAGGTACAATCCCACCTTATTTACTGTTACTTCTGACTTCCTGTTAGCTAGCAGCATTAGAAAATCACTATTCATAAGATACGTCTACAAGGCATTAAGTATATTTTTATAAAATGAAAGTGCTTGTATTTGACTATAGACAGGTTTTAGAGAATGTCTTGTTATATTTGCTTAGATTTCTAATCTTACAAAACCGTTCCCTTCCAAATGTGTAGAAGCTGTGAATGCTACATATTTTCTTAACAGCACCTTGCAGTTCTCATGCTCATAGTCACTGAGTCAGAATTGAAGGGTTTCTGGATATGACTCATACGACTGTGCAGTAAAAGGAACACTTTGCAAATAGTTAAATATTGATGACCTGTAAAAGTGATGTGAGGTAGATAAATGCTCTTATTAGGCAGCATCAGCTTTTAATACAGTAATAAAGTTTCTTGTGTCTAGATGCTGTAGTAAATTCCAGCGAGAGATATTTATTTAAGTGTCTATTGATTAAAAACACCTACAGTAAGTATTAACAGTGGTAGGTTTGGAGCAGAGAATTTTACAGATTTTCTATCAAACCTTCCCAACTTAGCAACTGTTCAGATTAATTTTTCAAAATAATTTTTCCAGAGATATTTTGAACAGAGTAAGTAATAATTACAAGCCAAGACAAATCCATATTTATGACTGAATCTCTCCTGTATTCAACCTCTGAACTCACAACCTCTCATCATTTAGCATATACCCCTCCTGTATCACTTACAGTGGTTTCTGATCAGAAATTGTAAATGCTCTCATTCAGTGTTCCTAGAAAGATAAATAACTTTTAAACAACCTTTCATTGTTAAATATTTAACTGACTTTATATGGACTTTTTAAACTAATCCGTACATACACTAACACTAAGCAGGTAACTTCTCATGTCCAGGTGTACAATGGAATCTATAACTATTAATAAACTAATCACAGAGGAGATGAGACTTTAGGAAATAGACACTTTGATCACTCCTTCCTATTTCCAAATGCATCTCTTATTTGTCTTTCAATCACCACACACAGGTCCATCAGAGACTCTCTTCCTAGTTATTCCTATTTCTGCTGATTCATGTTGAATAAGAAATCATAACTATGTAAAAACTGAGATTCTTCTTAATCACATCTGCAGTATAAAATTTAATTTTATTTGTCCCTTTTGAATAACCAGTTTTTTCAAACCCATCAGCAAGACTATGAAGTGTATAAACAGTATAGGTCAGGAGATTATGATTCTCCGAAGGCAGAAAAGCTAGAATTATTTAATGAAATAGGGAAAAGAAAAATAAAAATTGAACACAATTACTTAACAGTTTACTGAGAGAGTTTTCCAATATAATTTTCTTCTGTATCACTAAAGTGTTTTGTAAAAAAAAGGAACAAAAGGGGAAAAAAAAGGAATATATAAAAAAGAACCAAGAGGAAAAATGGAGAATAAAGAAGGAATGATGATACTATTTGTCAGGACTTGTTAGAAGGAATTTAAAAAATGGTGTAAGCATTAGAAGTTTTCCAAAAAGACCCCAGATAAAAAAGTTTGGGAGCTGGTGACCCAAATATAAAATGAATGAATACAGATGTTCATCTGTGAAGGACTAGAGAAAACCCAAAATGAAGACAGGCTAGTTTTTGAAGCCAGTGATTAAGAAGTGAAAGTAAGGTGACCCTGGGACTGCTGATTGCAGCTGTGTTTGCAGCTATGTATGTATGCCTACAGTTCAAAGGAACAGCAGCAACTATCATGTAATGGGTATATATTTGAAGGATAGAGGTTCATCTCAGGTAAGACTTGCTGGTCTGTCATCAATTTTTCATGCTTTTTCCATAAAGAAAAGTATCATCCCCAAAAGTTGCCCAAATCACAAGGTCAACAAACTTCCCTGTAGAAATCAGAGGACTGTGAAACAGCTCTTTGGGAGCAGTTGAAACCTTAGGTGTTTTTTGTTCAGAAAAACATCAGGCAGTAAGGACTCTTCATTTTTATGCCAGTTGTTGAAATATCTTTTGTAATTTCACTTATAAACTCTCATAAAGATCCCTAGAGTTTTTCTTTAAAAACTTAACCAGGTTGGACTCATTCGGTAGAAAAGCATTCCACAAATAATAATATTGATAGCTTAAGGATACACAGAAAGACAAGAATTTTAGTTCACATCCCAGGTCCTGCAACACAGCATGAGACTAGTGCCCAGTCTTAAACCTTCAGGTAACGTTAAGAGTGTGTTGTCTCTTCATCAGTGCTAGGCATATTTGCACATGAAGAGCTTTAAGAAGTGGGTCTTCTCAGCACCTCTTTAGAGAAGATGTTTAGACCTTTTTATTATCTCTCAAATTAAATTTGTTCTGTTTCAGAACTATTTTTGTTATTTCAGGAGACCCAGTGTTATCTATTTTGGCACGGCTCCTCCTTCCCCTTTTGTCTTTGGTCACATCGTCTAAACCTGCTATATCCCTTCATATTTAACCCCCATTGATTTTAACTCCCCTGCCATGTTCCAGTTAAGTGTGTTCACTTAAATGGAATGGTCACCTGTCCTTGTCATTAAGAGGCACCCATTATTAAAGACGTTAAAGTCCAAAGAGCAGCATATCAAAAGGGTTAACGGAAAATGAAATGGTGCATTTCAGTGTTACTTTGGAACTTCATTAAAATTTAGTACCCATTATTGGTCTTTTTAAGATCCCATCTTCCATTGAATCATCTGATTTTGTCCTTGTAGTTTCATTAATAATTCAAAACCTTTTGTTTCAAACACCTCATGTCAGCATCTCTGCCAGCGTCATGCTAGTAATTTTAACTTCACCTAAATATAAAAGGAGGGAGATCAGCACAGACAGAATGAAACCTGAATTCCACCCTCACAGTAGTGATCAATCAAAGGAAATACATTTTCCACTGAGGGATATCAGCAGGCTAAAGAGGACTTCTTTTAATAATTAATATTTAATTGTATGCTAAATAGAATCATATGTTTTTACTTCAGGGAATATTCGTGCGAAGTTTAGCTATAAAATGTGAAAAACAGATTGTATCATGGAGACATCTCATAGTGGCTTATTGCCTACTAGTTAACGTTATATTGCCAAACATTGTCATTAAAATGGTAAGAAATAGAGTGGGGAATGGGAGGGGGAGAGAGACAGAGTGCGGTGGGGGAGAGACAGACTGTGTGTGAATCTTCATGTTCTGATTCTGCTATTAGCCTTGAGTTAGGAATGGAACAATCATAGGAAGGAAGAATATGACTCTATAATAAATTCCTATTTATTTCTTTACATTTATAAAATGCATTTATACATTTCATCTCTGCAGAGGTACAATACAAAACTCTAATATTTGCTCTGTGAAAAGTGTTTTTCAAAAGATAAATAAAAACTTTTTAATAAACAGAAAAATTAGCTGCAATAGAATTGGCAGACAACAGCAAACTTTCCTCTTCCTTTATGCACTCAAAATGAAACCACTTTATATTTAAGTAACATCTAAAATATTCTTATTAATACTGTCCTGGTTTCAGCTGGGGCAGAATTAATTTTCTTCCTAGTAGCTGACACAGTGCTGTGTTTTGGATTTAGGATGAGAATAATGCTGATAACACACTGATGTTTTCATTGTTGCTAAGTAGTGTTTACACTAGTCAAGGACTTTTTCAGCTTCCCATGCTCTGCCAGGTGCACAAGAAGCTGGGAGGGGGCACAGCCAGGACAGCTGACCCCAACTGGCCAAAGGGCTATTCCATACCATACGGCATCATGCTCAGTATAGAAACTGGGGGGGATTGGCTGGGGAGCAGCGATTGCTGTTAGGGGCCTGGCTGGATATCAGTTGGAAGGTAGTGAGCAATTGCATTATACATCACTTATTTTGGGTTGTTTTTTTTTTTTTTTTACTTCTTTTTCTATCCAATTAAACTGTCTTTATCTCAACTTGTGAAATTTTCTTTTTTTCTTCCAATCTCTCCCCCATCCCACTGGGGATGGAGCTAACGGCTGTGTGGTGTTTAGCTGCCTACCAAGTTAAACCACAACAAATGCATAAGCCACATCTTTTAAGTTACAAAAAGGATTAATTTCATTTAATACTGTAAGTAGCTGTTATTCAACAAATATGAATCTTGCTCATTAGAAGCTGATTTGTATTCTTAAAAAACATCATTTAATAAACAGTTACTGTTGTTCTTATTTGAAGGGGGAAAGGGATAA
>VZTL01038167.1:265-19832 GCA_013400535.1 Scopus umbretta | reverse complement strand
GAGGTACATCGACCGTCTGCAAAAAATATAATGCCCTATTTGGGTAAGTTAATGTTGTCTGATGAAGTACATGAGTATTGTGCATTGAAACTGGTAAGACTGTTTAAGTCAGGAAGTGAGGCAAGTGCATAAGTGAAATTGTTTTGGGTACTCTTTGCTATTTTAACTGCTAGACATGCTGGAAGGATTTTTTTTCTTGCACTAAGAAGCCTGCAATCTGATCAACAAACGCAGGAAGGACCAAACATTGTAGGAAACAACATGAAATTGAACTTTTATTTCCAAACTGTTACTCCCCAAACCGTTCCCCTTAACAGAACTGATTAACAACCTATATGAGCCTACAGCCTGAGGGCTGTTCAGCGTGACGTCTGAACAAGAACTTCCTTACAAAAGGTGTGAATGAACGGATTCAGTGCACTGGAGCTGAGCAGATGCATACATAGGCATGCATAAAAGGTGAGGAAGAGAAGAAACTAACAGAACTAATATTGACCTGGACATTGCTGGCAGAGTGCCCAGGAAGATCACAGATGCAAAGAGACTCAACAGAAATAAAGCCTTGAAGATGAGAAGTTTATTTTCAACACCACAGGTAGAAAAGCTAATTAAGAGATTTGGCAAGTTTCGAAGATCTGCTGGCCAGTTTCCATTTAGACAAACCAGGGAGCTGCACAGTTTTCAGAAAGAAAGGAAGAAGGAGCTGGTTGACGCTTAGATAAACTTTACAGTCATTCTACATCTAACAGTTTTACCTACGAAAGTATGGAAATTTTCTTCTTATTGTTTCCTGGAATGATTCCTAGTCAATCAAATCAGCCTATGCAAACACACTGTAAAAAAGTCTCATTAAAGAAAGAAATATTGCATGATGCTACTTACCTGCCTGTCTACTTCTGGAAGCAAAAGCAGGAGGTATTGTTGAAAATGCTGAGGTAAAGAAGCAAAGGTGTGTTTATTTATTAAAGCCCTCAGGTTAGTGTTCACTAGAATAGATCCTGGTGTTTCTATGTCAATATCCTCAGCTTTGGTCCATTTCAAATGTCCTGGAGTAAATAAACAGAAATAACTTTAAACATAAATAAAGGAAGAGAGTAAGAACAATTCTTTTTAAGTTTTTAGCTTTTATTGTGTAATACAGTAAGCTCCAGAGAAATGGTACACTGAGAAGGGTTAACACCGCCTTTTCTAGATGTCTTAAGAGCTTCTTTCATATTCCCTGTATTTGCCTCTTGACCTCTTACAGGATCCATGTTCCAGTCAACTTCACAGCTGACATGTTCTTACTTCCAGCTCAAGAGACCAACCCAACTCCGCAGCAGCAGAAAATTTTCCTGTCATGTCATCAGCATAATTATAAGCATCTACTTCCAAGCAAAAGGCTGCTTGACAAGGCTGATGTGAATCAATCATTATGGAGAGATTCTCTTTGGCCATGCTCCGCATGCAGTGCACTATGGCCTACATAGCTTGTCCCATAGCAACTGCTAAAAACTACCTGTGGGAACAGACAGTGATCATAGAGATGAAAATATTTAATGTGTTAAATTAGTGTCTGAAAACATGCTTTCTTCAGAATTTTCGTAAGAACCTATCATCTAAAATGACCAACACAGAGAAGGCAGCAGCAGGAATTATCAGAGGTTTAGAAAACAGGGTCTGTGAGGAAAAACAGAAACCTGGGAATGAGTAAGACAGACTCAGCAGCGGGAGGGAAAATACATGAATGGCTATTGCACAGGGGTAAAGAACAATGTTCTTCTTACTGTACACAGTGGATAGCAAAGGTAACAAGCTTAAACTCTTGCACAGTAAGAAATGTTTCTGTTAAGATACTGGGAAAAGAGAGCTTTCAACCACCAAGGACATGGGACACTAGATTAGATCCATAGGGAGGCATGACAGCCTCCATCAGTGGAAAACTTCAAGAATATGTTAGACAAATACCTGTCAGGAATGACAGGTGTGTAACTGATTTTGCCCTATGACTGACGAACAAATTAGATGACCACTGGAGGTCCCATCTGGTCTCATTTTGTTATGATTTCTAGGACAATATTTAAAAGACACTTTTTAAAGCTCCTTAAAGGGCAATTGCTGCTACCTGCTTCAGGCTATATACATACTGCTACAATCCTTCTTTCTTCTCAGTCTTGACATATTCTGATACTCAACACGGAAATGGAAGGAGTGGGGAGTCCAGGTGGCTGGGAAAACTCAAAATCTTCTAACCCCTCCCAGGAAACTCCTCCAGGTTTTAGTCTGTTGTACTTTGAAGTATTTCAAAGATGCTACAAAAGGGGCCTTAACTAAATCATACACAAACTCCAGCAGAATCTCTAAAAAAGCAGTTGAAAAGAATATTCCACTGCTATGAGCAATGATGGCATTTGGCATTCACACAGCACCTCTCAGCAAGGATTACAACTGACACGTTAAGAATAAATATATTTTACAAGTGGGGAATTTGGGCATACTGATTATTAGGAGCTTCTCAAATGCTACAGTAACATTAATAAAAATAATGCAATTATGCTTTAGATTTCTTGGAAGGCCTACAGTGGTCTCCCCTGAAAGGCTATATCACCCACAAAATGTACAAATGAAAGAAAATGCAGCAGATTTGTAAATTCCTAAAGCTGCCCTTCAGCCACAGCCTCCCACAAACATTCTTGCAATTTCTTTTTACTTTTCAGCAGACAATACTAACTGAATGAGACAAGGATTACTTTGCACTCAGAACAAGATGACCTTTTCCAACACGTATTTCCAACATACTGTATTTCAGCACAGCAAAGTCTCCATTACAAACAAATGAATGCCCTGTTATAAAGGACAATTGTATGGCAGAAGTGCTCATTTTTATCAATGCATCACAATAAACTGTCCTCACCATCTGTTTCACTCACTAAATATAAATGCAAAAAGAACAACAGTCCCCAAGCGTAACACAAATAGTATGATGTATCCGATTTTAATGCCTGTACATACACTCTTTTTTGAAATCAATACAGAATACACATCCCCATCTTCTAAGTGACTCCAAATTGGAGTAACATTTCCCCTGGCTAATGCTTCATATCCTATGGAAAGACATACACATAGAGATGATCCAAACTAAAACAAGACATATGACTGCAAAGTCAGCAACATCCTTCAGTAGCAGGTATTTTAATAGCGTGAATAGCCCAAGACAGTATTAGAAAATCCAAGTTAATTCTGTGTGCCTGGGTCACACATGTTCTGATTTATTTGATCTGCTACCGCTACAGGCTACTACGGAGGTTTTATTAACTTGTGGAAGAAGCATGTATATTATTCCTAGGGTGACAGGCCAGTAGCTCACTGTGGATGCCCAGCATAGCCATACGTTAAAAAAACAAAATCTGTTCAGAAAAAAACCAACAAATTCTCTCTCCTGCACCCTTCCTATAGTTAATTAGGACCTTTACTGCAGGTCTCAAGTTTGTAATCAGATTTAGCGAAGTATTTGGGAGTATCATGGAAAGTAGCATTTCTGTAGAATACCAGAGTATGCCACTGCTGCATAGCTAACTGCAACTCTGAGAGGACTATATGATAAAACATATGCCAACGTTTTTTACATTGTTTTCTACAGAGGAAGACATTTTGAATCCTTATATAGCTGCTACCAGAGTTTGGGGGGAATCACTGCCCAGATCAGAAATAGAATCTGGAAGATGAGAGAGAAACTCAGGCTTACAGTCTTGGAAAAGATTAGTCTCCAACATAGAGAATTAACTATGAAAAGGATGGGACTAGCATGGTTCTACACCAAAGCAATAAAAATCAAAATAGGAGAAGGACAGAAATCACATAGTCAGCACAATCACTTAACTAAAAGGGGAAAAAGTCATCATATTTAATGGGAGCTCAGGAAGTCTACCAAACACAACATGCAGTGTATGCTGGGCACATCAGCAGAGTTTCAGACAATCAAACAATGCCTGGAACTGAATCATGCACTATATAGGACACCAGACCTATTCTCACAGATGCTCAGCAACTGTTCTACTAGTATCCCAAGAAATATTATGTCATAAGAGAAACATTTCGGCAGGTACAAGAACAGAAATCCTTAAACGTTACACGAAGCTCCCTGCACTCCAAGTGTGGTGTCCCAAAAGGCCAGAGGATTTTCTCTGAAATCCACGAAAAAAATCTAACGAATTCACTCTACATTTGGTAACGTTGACCAACAGTTCACGAAATATCTCAGGATGGGGAGGAAAGTATACATCAAATTATGTATCTCAGTCTTAAATGTAGAGAAAAGTTACAGGAAGTCATCTAAAATTGAACGTATCTTGGCATAGCAAAAGTTGTAATACTGAAGGAGTATTTTCGGTTTTGAATAATGCCATTTGATCAACACAGAGAACTAGCTATCCATCTGAGACTGATGAATAATCTGCAGAAAAATCATATATGAAACCGAAGCACACTTTCATAGGAAGCTGTGACACAATAAGGCTTGCAGGAAACAGTTCACCAGGAACTAGCAATACCATATTTAACAACCAACCTATGATATTTAGGAAATAAAGTAGCGTCAAGATATTTTACAGAATCATTGTATATAAAAATAGGACTAGGCTGGATCATTAATAAAGAACAATCTTATCACCAGACAGACAGACATTAAATAATTTTTAGGATGATCCAGCCACTACAAAAAGCTTGTTTGCTAACTTTTCCAATATGACCACATTGCAAAGTATTTCTCTAAATGATCCAGCAGTCTGCTGAATGCAAGAAGTAAAGGTAAAGAAACAGTTACGTAATTAGTCTACTTTACTTTAGCCAAGACAAGAGTCTTAGTGAACACTACATTTTCTGCTCCTTAGGGAACATTTCCAATTATATTTCATGCAGAGCAGGAAAATCTGCCTATCACATGGAGCTACTGAGAATTTACTCTTAGCGTCTCTTCAGAGAAAATTCTTCATTAATTACAGATCATCATCCATGAATCTTACTAAAAAACACAGAAAATAAAACCAGAAACTATATCTACCACCTCAAGAGATGTAGCTTCAAAATAATTAAGGATCCAACTGAAGAAACAAATCAACCAAAGACAATCAACCAAAAACGATATGCCAAATCTCTGTATGACATGGAATAATGCAAATGATGAAGAGGGTTAACTTCCAATAGGGAAGGTATGTCAGCAAATGTGCTATTGTCTTTGGGGATAAATGCATATTAGACTGTAAGCAAATTTACCAGGAAGAAAAAAATACTTGCTACACCCTGCCCCCATCCCCCCCAAAAATCATAATGCAGCAAGCAGAAGCTAATTTCTAAATGACCTCTCTGCCTGCAGTTGCTTTGGTCTGTCAAACTTCAAAAAGCAACTACAGAAAAGCATTCAGGGGGTGGGGGGTGGGGGGATTTCCCATGGATTTTCCAGGTAGCCAGAAAGATGACTTCTTGAGAAAAGGTCAGCTGCTGAGTTTGAAAAAGGGACAGATAACCAGAAAAATAAAACTTAAAGAGCACACAAAGTTTAGAAAAATATCAGTATTAAAATAACAAGTAAGATACTTATTTTACTGCTACTCACCTAAACCAGATTTTTTTAACCTCTTTAAGTGCTGGCTTGTTTGTTTTCCAGTTTGAGACTTTTGCCCATGTTTCATCTCTTTATCAGAACCATCTGCTTCACCATTTTTAGATTCAGATCCTTAGGAAAAAATAAAACCCCCCCAAACATGATACTGATGCACTTGTACCAAGAATCCCCCAGCTCCCCCTACACTGTAAACAAAACAAACCAAAGGAAAAAAAAAAAAGATTTAAAAAAAATTGACATCTACTTGCTGAAAGACAATACACCTTTCTGGTCACAATACAATTCTTCATCATCAGAGGAAATGGAAGTAAAAGCTCAATAAATCAATTAAGTGCTGAAAACTAAAGTTTACTGAACACTGCAGTCAATAAAAATGTTCACTAATCTAATAAAAATAATGTTTTCCTATAATGCCCAGGAGATATCTTTAAAAATATTTTAACCTCGAGTTATGGGGCAGTAAAGCAATCTAATGGCGAAAAAAGATCATTCCTTTGTGAAGAAACATTTATAGAAGAGAGATGCCTGGAAATACAATTGTCAATTTGTGTTAAACATAGACATAGAAATATCTTAAAATGAAGCAACTTAACCACCAGAACTAAAGGTCAAGGTTATGCTGCAGTGATAAGCATGGTACCAGAAGAAGAAAAGCTAACAAAAGGACTCGAGTATCGTGATGCAGAATTGAGACACAAATTCACATTCACAGAGAAGCTTGCCTTTTTTTCCCCTCCCTCCCCTTTTTATGGCATTGAATACCAGCATGTCGTCCTCCATTAGAGTTCCAGAGCCAAACAAAATGTTACTTTGCATTCCTTTAAAGCTGCTGCTATTACTAACTGTCATTTTACTGTGTGCCTTCAGCTCTTTATTAAAGAAAAATCTCCATCCTCAAGACACTAGGTTTGATAAGGAAATAAAGATGTTAAACAAAGCTACCAAGTGGAAATATTATTTCAGCAGTTCCAAATTCTGTACGCTACACAGCTGACTCGGAGGAAGGCGCTGTGACTCGAGCTGATCTTGCAAATGGTCCTTTAGCTATTTACCTGAAGGTGAATCCGACTGCTCATCAGACACCTTTAATGGTGTCAAAACAACACGAGGAACAGTCTTGTTTACCATCATTGAGACTCCATTTCTTCTTTTCTGCTGTTGTCTTAAAGCCTACAAAAACGATAACAAAACATAAAAATGTAACAAAAAATAATGCTTGTAAGTGAATTACATGAGACATTTCCCTATCACTAAACTGAATCTCTTAAAATAAGTATAATTTACATAGCTACTGACTTGCCAAACTTCACAGTCGTCCCCTTTATGTCATTTTCCTTTAAAACATAAAATCAGGCTTTTGGTTATAAAGAGAAAGAAGATGCACCTTAGATCATTTTCCAATACAGTTTTGACAACAAAGAAGCACGTAACTGCTTGCTCTACCTTAACAGCACAACATGATAACCCATGGAATGTGAAACTAAGACTTCCAAGTAAAAAAAATGTAAAATAAATGTTTCAAAACCAGAATAAAAATATATATGTCTGCACATCTCTCGCAGGTGCATCCTCTCCAGTATACTGCTCAGTCAATCAAGTTAACACAGAGTGTCATCAGTATGTACAGCATGTAAGGACTACAGTATTGATGCACTCACTCAGCCGTGAGTAGTGCTGCACAAAATCACTGAACATGGCAGGAATCATTTATTTTTGTGAAGGGAATCAGTCCTAATCTTGGAAACCTTGCAGCACTTGGCTTCTGTCTGCTTGACTTTGGGCATTAACCTTCAGAACACGAACATGATGGTGTTCTGGCAAATCTGGGGAAAAATGATACAAGAATAAATCTCTACAAATGGGAGTGCTTTGTGTTTCATAAACAGATCGAATACAGGGTTGATAATGCAATACAAAATATTTAAAGACTAGAAATAGTAAATACCTATCAGACTGTTTTATATGGAAAATGATACCTGATTCAAAAGGTCTTAAAACATACAAATATGAATTCTTGCCAATTAATATATTTGCAAGCATTAGAATTCTGGAATTAATCAGAATGGGCTGGGCTTAATACAGATCTCTCCTATCCTCCCGTCTATTTTTCCCCAATCTTACTATGCACTCTCTTTTTATAACTGTGATTTGTGTTATGAACTTGGGGGGATTTATTAAAGTAATACTATATCAACAAGGAACATATTTGATATGAATTATCCCTGTAGGTTTATGAGCATGAATGACTGATGCCTTATAAGGTTTACGTTGTAACTCCAATTAATCTGTAATATCTTTCCAAAATGTTCACATAGCTAAAATTTAAAAAACAAAAAACAAAAAACAAAAAACCCCCCTCTGGGGATTAAAAAAGAAATCGATATCACTCTATTCCTCTAAATAACACACTACAGAACATAAAATACACCAAGCCACACAAAAGCTATTTCATCGATTAACCCCTTTTATAGTACACTTCTTAAAAGACACATAAACACTGCACAATAAAAAGCAAATTAGAACACTTGAAATCAAACAAAGAGAGGAAGCTGGTCAGATCTGCCCAAACCAAAGAAGCAAGCAGAAAGCCATGAAGAACAGCCTATACCTCACACATTTTTGAGACAGAAAATTCATACTGGTATTGAGGAAGCACAGCCTTGTGGACAGAAAAATTCCAGAATGTTAACATTTCTCAAAAATGCCCCAAAATTCCAAAAATTGTGCACAGTCCTGTCCAGCTAAGTGTCAAACCAGATGATCCTTATTTAATAGTAATACCACTGAGACAGTAACAAATAGTCCACTAAAAATTAACTGAAAAGACAGCCAGCTTCCGTGCTAACAGCATACCAATATAACCACAACCCAAACTTTGTACTGTTGTGCCCCACAGCCCGGTTTGCCTGAGGAAGAGCAAAGAGGAGAAATATCCATCCTCAGTGTAATCCTCCCTAGACAAATGAGTAAGAGCCCAAACGATGCCCCATGTTCTCCTCCAGCCTCCTCCTGACCTTTCAAGACAATTTCCACCTCTACCAGGGACCAGAGCCTTGTTGCCAGCGTCCGTAAGGCAATACCAGTCTAATGATTTATACGGCCACTGTGACAAAGGTAGATTCTTTGTAAAGCCTCACGCTAGATTTTCGATGCTTTCGACTGAACTCCCACGAATGAGAGAAAGTAAGCAGCAGCGTACCCTCCGTCAACAACAGGGAGTCAGTGCTCATACACCTTAGGTGACGCACACGCTGCGCGTGCGAGGGCAGCGCAGTCTCCGTCAGGTGCACCACTTACCTTCTTTTGTGTTACAGGAAGGCCACTTGCGGACCTTAAGCACAGATTTCTGCGACTGATCTGGCACTTCCAAAAAGCACAGGCCACCCCACGCTCACAGAGCACTAATGCAAGACGGCACGGCTCACCCCAGCACTCCCCAGTCACTCAGAGCCACAAAAGCGAGGAACACAGCCGGGAGCAGGCAAACGTTGCTACCAGAACTATTTACTTTCAGGCGTAGCCCACTTCTGCGCTACGCTAAGCTAGGCTAAGCACCTTAACGTGTGAGGATCAAGCACAAAACTTAAAGACACCATTTCCCTTTGACACACGTTCGCTTTTCAGGGTTTCTCTTTTCCCTAACATTCATTGTTTAACTGCCGGTCCCTCCCCCCCAGCTCCTCCAGTTTCACAACACAAGGAACCGATCACCACACAGGACCCATAGTTAAGTCTGGAAATCAGTCTGTACGGCATGACTCAATCTGACAGTAAAGCTACACACATGTGGACACCTGAAAGACAGGTTGTAGAATAGAAAAAAAAAAAAATTAAAACCATGTGGACATCAAAAACTAAGTCAAGGTTTTAACCCAAAGTGCCAATGAACTACACTGTGCCCAGTGAATAGACGAATAATTTTCCCTATGCCCCTCTATCTTTTCATTTATCAAAGGAAAGATAAGAGGCAGGGGAAGGAGGGTACCAAAGTATCAAGTAACTAATCTAACATTTGTTTTGCAGGGTAAAGAGATGGCTGAGATTTTGCTCAGTCATCCTGTTTAGTGGGACATATTATTTCCAGCTCATCACAACAATTTTGTGTTAAATTCTCCTTTGAATTTAAAGCTGCAGGGTCTGAAATTTTGGACAGACAAGTCTTTGGAAGACAACACTAGGAGCAACACAGCAGAGGGAGAAATTGCCAACTGACATCTAGTTACCAGTAAAGCCAAACACCAGAAGGAGTTAAGTATAAACCAAGGACAGTCTGTGCAGTCTCTGCTGAGGACGAATATATAACTTCTCTACACTTAGCCTGAAGGATATTAATTTTAGGATACAAGACTACTGTAGGATAAGACAAGAATCTTGTATTCCAAGATTAATTCTACTTAGCTGGGAAGTCAATGGGATTACTCAAAGCGAAACATACACCAAATGCTTTGTTATATTGAGCTTTTAGTGCACCACCCTCATTTAGTGCTTTCCTAGTCACCAGGACCAAATAAATCTCTAGTTTTGGCTCTTCTGGTGAAGGGAATAAACACAAAGTAGATGAGAGAAATTTGTAACTAGCACTGAAGAAAATAAGAAATTTTATAGCTTACTAAAAAGGAAACGGTTTCAGAGCTCACTGTAGGTACAGAAACAGCAACTAACACAAACTACATTGGCATCTTTTACCGACACAGCCTTTTGCATCTCATCCATATTTAGAGATACATAACCTCCTAGCTGGGCTTCCTACAGATCTGCAAGAAAGAGCTAATGATTCTACCAAATGATAAGGTGTCATTTTTACTATGGAAAGTAAGAGCGAAACACATATAGCACATATGATAGCTTACATAAAGTATACTTTTCTTTAATGAGATTCTACGCTTACATTTCAAATGTGTTCAATTACTTTGTGCTAAATGCTTGAGTTAAGAAAGCTGCAAGTTCTAAGTTCGTAGAACTGATCACTGTTGAAGTATTCTGTAGAACATTACTACCATCCTATCCTACACACATAAATAAAAAAGGAGAGAAAGAAAACAAAAGTTCATGAGGTATAAAAGTTAAACATTAAAAGCTCTCTTAAAAATCACCACCAAAATATAGTACTTACATCCAGCCTTTCACAAGCAGATTTGCAAAGGACATCTGTGAATCTCTCGCACATAATGAGTGTGGAGAATTCCCAATATTCCTATTCATAAAAATGAACCTGTGACCATCTGTTGAATAACACTGCCACGGTCATTATACAGGGTGTGGCATAATTAATTTGTTTAATGAAATTAGTTTTATTGCCAAAATCTTTAAGTAACCTATCAATCCATTTTCATCCAGAGAACTCAAAATAACATAAAAAGATGAGTATTAAGAAAATACAAACTCTGAAGATAGACGACAAAAGAAAAACACCATGCATTTAACAGTGACCTTCTAATTCCAAGTAGTTTTTCATAAAGAGGTGACAAGAGAAAGTCTCCTTCTCTTTTTCGGGGAATTTATGCCCCTGCTGGAGTATAGCAGAGTGTTGGAGGTTTCATGAATGCCATTATCTGTTCTTAAGAATAATCATTTCATACTTAGTCGATCTTAACACAGGAAAGACTTCTTCAGGCGTATGACAAAATGGTTGACTCTCTTCAGTAAAAACTAATAAAATCCTCTTTGAAGTAGGAATGAAAGGAAACAATATAAACTAAAAGGTAACTGGAGAGAAGGGAAAAATACATCCCCAAAAGAGCACCAGAAGCAAAATGTCAAGCTCTATGCCCTGATTTTACTGCTGCTCGGGATATTTTTTTATTATTTTTCTTTCCCACATCTTTTCAACCCAGAATGAAAACATGCAGCATACATATAAACCATTAATGCAGAAAAACACTTTCATTTGAGCTTAAATGCATGACATGCTGAGAATGTTAAAAATTAAGTTATTAACAACGAAGATATGTAACACTTCGTTGCATTAAGCAACATCGTCCCAGATTTCTATTTGTTCCATAAATGTCAAGTCTACATTCTGAAACTCATATCATGAAACATAACCTTTGAAATTTCACACATTATGGATCAGAAATGTAAAGCTATGGAATTCTTCCGTTCTGCCATGTGAAAAACACAAGCTATGATACACTGAGAAAAGTCTACTGCGCAAAATAAGTAACAGCTCTACATCATGGTCATGGTTCCCAAATTGGCAAAGATGAAACAGATTTATAGTTTATCACTGATTCACTTAACACCACCATAAAATTCAGTCTTTGTCCTCTCTCTTACCCTCATTTTATTAGTAAAATTAAGACAGCCTTTAATTCCGATGTCTCTATTAAATTAAAATTTCTCAGTGGCAACCTGTTTCATGGATACACAAGCAGTGAAAAAAAAAAAAACAACAACCAACCAGTAAGCACCACAAATCATGAAGAATAAACACATTATTATTTTCAGGATGCCACTATTTCTTATATTAAACATACATTAGAAGTACACAGTTATAAGCATGCAAAAGTAAGATTAAAACAATAATAAAGATGTCTTACAGAAACAGCTACAAAGTGCCATTTCCAAAGCATAGAGCAAATTAATTTACTTCCAACCAGACTTGTACACCAAACATAACAGTATTGGTGCCAAGTGTACACAATCAATCATTTGAAGAGGAAAAGTAGTGATAGAACACCATGCTGGAAGTCTGGAGACCCAGGGTTTATTTTCAAACTCGTAACTTCTCGAATAACCCTCTATTCTTGTCCCATGTCACCCTCCTACCCTGTGACACTTATAACTGTTTTTGGAACAAAAATAATTTCTTGCTGCGTATTTGTTCTTCAGGTCACAGTAGCAGTCAGGGTCTTTCTATACAACTACAGTATACATTAACAACTGAACATTTATCTGTATTCATTTATCTGTATATTAACCATCATTGAACTAAAATGCTTGGACATTTGTGGTGCAGAGACAGAGAGATGTGCGTATTTATGTGTATGTCTGTACACCTCCAAGCCAGCACTATCTTCTATAGGATTACAATAATGCACTCAGTTGCTGCAGCTCATGATAGACTGCAAAGTAAACATTTTTGTTCTTTCCCAACCACAGAAACAAGAGAAGGACAAAAAACCATGCGATGGGTTCAACATCTGTTCTGACTTGCATGTGAATGGGAATGATGATGGCATATGCATCTCCTCAGTGACACTTTTTTCCAAAGAGAATAGTGTTTATTTTTTTTAATTGTTTTTGTAGTATTAAACCAATAATACCTATCAGCTGAAAGGCGCTTTATGGGAAAATCTGCTTCTTGGCACAACAAAGCACATACAGGTAAGGAAACAATTTGTAGAAAGCAGTTCAAAACCAAACTAAAATAAAGATAGCAATGTCAATACAAAATCTTAAAACAGTAATCAACATTTTTCATTAGGTCAAATTTGTAAACATACTCTGCACAGGGTCCAAAACATACAGCAGGGGCTTCAGGGCTAGACTACCATTCTCCAGGTAAAACATCTTGTCATATTGCCTCTCAGAGAAACAGATGCACCAATATACATTGCACCAACGTAAGCAGTTACAGTGTAATGCCTTTCTCCAAGACATCCTGTTTCAGCCTGGGCTCTGCCACATGCCCACATACCCTGAGCACACAGCCTTCTGGAGACCTACCCAACAGCTCCTGGAACAGCATTTGTAGATAACTGTTTGTCAACATTTTGTAGGAGGCTTCCTAGAGCTCTGAAGAGTTGTGAGCTGCTCCAACTCCTGTCTTTCCCTGAAAAGGCCAGCCATTTCTAGGACGCACTTCAAAATCAAGGCACGATTCATTTTCACCTGGGTATAATTTCATGTTATAAACTATTCAAGTCCAAAGCTGTTCTTTTCATATGGCCCAGAAGAAAATATTCACTTAGACACCCACTGCTACTATATGGAAAAATCATGTAACATCACTGGAAAAGCTTGACTGGGACTCTCACCTCCCGTGATGATATTTGTCATTAATTCAGTAGCAATGACCAATCCATCTTAAATAGTTCCCTAGGTTACTTGAAGAAAAACAGTATCAGACAAATGCAATGCTTAGAATTTGGCCTTAGAACTACCATGAGCTTGACTGTCTGAGACTGGGGACAGGCAATTGTATCTGCAGAACAGAACAAAGTGAGCCCTTTTAGCCTATCTTTTGGAGATTCCACTACATAGCAGTGGTAGATTTAACCATGTCAGGACATATTTTAAGTGAGGGATGCTGTCCTACAGTGAGGTAGAGGGGCAACTACACTTCAACACAGTACTGTTCTAAAGTTGCTTTAAAACTCTTCTTAGTTATTTCTCAGAGTAAGAAATTCTGGAAAATACATTTATTAAAAAAGAAAACATGCAGGAGCACTGCAAAAAGCATGCTACACAAACAACCCCAGAGGAAAAACAAACAAGCGGAATGCCCCAGAAACTGGGAGCTAGTTATTAAAAAGCAGTACAAAGAGAATGCAGGAATTGTGTGGATTCCTGTCCCTTTCTTTCCATCATAGGTAAGGGCTGAGGACCATGGGGATGAACCAGAAGAAAGTCTCATAAACATTGTCTTGCGTCTTACCAAAGCAGTGTGTTGAGCAGCTGGTACATGCTGCCCATGCATAGGGACCTTTAGAGGGACATACCGTGCAGCCTGCCTTCGGGCAATGCATGTACTCCCTGAAGAGCTCCTTCTGGAACTCTTGCTCTTCCAGCTTCTTTTCCCCATTATGCAGTCTCCCTGCCATAGTTTCTCTGTCCTCTTCCCTAGACTTGTCTTGGCAATCAGAAAATCAGTTTAGTTTATCATCTTCAAACTTCCATTTTCCTGAATGCATTTTGTAAATTCCACTGTCCCTTCCCATGTCTTTCTAGAAGTCAAAAAGCAACATATTTTCCTTGTTTTCCATTTGTCGACAGGAAAATTTGTCAAGAATCATCACTTATGTTGCCAGACATCTGATCAAATGCTTGAGCTAGGAAGCCAGAATTCTCCAACTGTGGTCCTTGGTAAATTTGTAGCATCTGAAATGAAACATAGGAAAGGGGTTAAGAGAGACACTAAGAAACTGCAGCAAACTTTCTATACTGAGGAATTCAGTACAAAAAATACCTCTCAGTTCACAGTGGATTTTCACAGCCTTTCAGGAAGACACCCTGTCCTCAAATTCTAAGTCATAAGGACATAATCATAACTATCTCCTCTGTCACCTTTGTTTCTTTGGGGGCAAGGAAGGGAAAGGAGGCTAGGCAAATATATCAGGCTTGTATCAGAACATGTGAGTGAGTAGTTGCTCAAATGAGTCAAAGGATAGACACCACACACAGACTCATACTGGGTTACTTTCTACGGACAGTAAAAATACTTCAAGATAACCTGCGTCTGGCTGTAGTCAAGGAAAGAAGTCCTAACAGATTAAGTGTGGAGGGAGCAAGAGTGGTGAGTTTGCTCTTGTTCTTCTCTCAAAGCAAGGTAAGCAGTGTGCCTGAGTCGAAGACAGGAAGCAAATCCACACCAGCATCAAGGGAGATCAGGATTCTACCTTCAGTGCCAACTTAGGCACTTGAATACCTGTGTCCTTAAAAAACAAACAAAGAAATCTTGATAAACTAGTCCTGTGATTTTGGGTAAGTCAGGGCTAAATTACACTGTTCACCATTCTGCTCTGAAATTTAGTCTCCTGTTGCTTCAGGTTGTAGGCTGGTTTCTAATAATAATTATAGTTGTGCTACAAAAGTCAGCCTGAAAAGTTATTCTGAGCTGCAGAGGTCTAACATCCTACAATTCAGAAGCAACACGTGAGCTAAACCATAACTTCCCCATAGCTCTCTTACTGCTTGGGGCCTGACAGCATCCACTGGAAAAAAAGGGGTGTGGAGTTGCCACTTTACTATAAGAACAAATCATATGGATGGGTGCCTTCCTTCTCCACAAAAAACTGCATCTACCCACATTATGAATAAAATAGTGGCACATATATGAACCCAGCCACCAAGCATGCAGACAAAGCCCAAAGTTAAGAAAAACAAAACAAACCACGGCAGTAACATACCTTGTGTAGATTCCCTTATTTCCTGAGCTTCTCTCCTCCCAAACCCACTTGGCTGCTGTCTCTGGAGTTTCTGTCTCTACAAAGAGATCTGGATGCCCAGCACAGTCTCAGACATGTCCTAGTCTGTATTCAGATCCTGAGTCTGAATGGAGTATCCTTCTCTTCTCCCAACAGAAAATTTATGGGTACCCTTCTTGGTGCTGGTTCCAAAGTGCCAAAAGTGAGGCAGGATTTTCTTCCATGTCTGGGAGGTCTACTATCATCCCAGACATCGTTATAGTGCATCTTCAAGTTCTTTATCCTCTCTTGGTACTGCCCCAGGAAACAACTGGTACACTGATGGACAAGGTGCTCTTATACTTGGCTATCAGAGTCCAACAGACACTAACACCACCTCAATGTCCTGGATATTCACACATGCTCAGTGTTACCTACATGAGGCCAGTTTGCAGGTATGATCGTTTCTTCTGAGAAATGTTCCAAGAACATCTTGATAGATAAAGACAAATCTTTACATAGCGAAGACTTCCAAAAAAAAGTATCACCTAGAGTCAATGGAACAGAAACTGGACCAGAGAGGAGCATGGTAGATACTATGCCATGACTTGATGTCCGTGCTTGAGTTAGCCTTGACCAGAGCAAGAATAATTCACACAGTAGTGTGACTGTGTACCACTGCTAGCAGATGCAGATGTAGTTCAGTACTTTCCCAGGAAGAGGTCCTTACATGGGTCTGCATGCCAAAACTCTCGAGTGTGAAAATGATGTACATCAGTATGGAACTGATCAGTACTGATAGGAAATCAGCGTGTGACAGCATGTCATAAACCTTCTTTTCAAAGGTACTAGATCAGCAACAGCTGGGCACACATACCCAAGCACTTCCAACAGCAAAAGGGAAACAGAAATCTGTAAAATCTGCCATCAGAAAGCCAAGCATAAAAGGCAGCTCTACACCATAGACCCTTTTGTCTAAACCCTCATGAATAGGACCTATTTTATTGGACATTACACTCAGATACTATACAAGAGCAACACTGAAACTCCCTCCAAAATGTAAAAGAAGCATGAAACACACTTAGTGGTAAAATGCTCAAAACCTTTCTCCTAACAAGGACACTATGGAAGGCGGTGAAGCTAGAAAGTTTCCAGACCAAAATGGCAGCCTAGCTTTTGAAAAGTGAGGAAATAAGGTCTGAAATGTGACACAGGCCTTGTGAGAACCCACTACAACTGCAAACCTCCTTAGCCCCTGCAAAGTACCCCAGATCCACTTCTACCTGAGAGAAATCAAGACCAAGAATGAGGGCTCAGAAAATGCCCTTTCCTCCAAGCTCCTAGCATAGCCCAAGAAATGCACTGTTGTGACTAATTTGATTCATGAGAACATCCTAAAATGCAGGCTGTTACAAGGAAATATGAGATTGCTCTTTGCAATCTCAACTCAGAAATATACCTCTAGAATTCATTAAAAATCAGATCATATGTAAATCCAGCATATAATACTTTAAAAAGAATTACATATGACTAGAGTGGTTAATAAGTAGATAAACAGTGGAGGAAATCTAATTCTAGCTCAGATTTTCAAGCAGTACTCCACGTTATCAACTTGCCTCTCACTTCAATGTTAATGGATTACAAAATAAATACACGTAAGATCAAGTTAGTGAAGAACCCACTGTTTTTAAATAAACTGAGTACGAAACTGTTTGAAAGATATCTTGTAGGTTTTCATTCTGTGAAGACTGTTCAGTAATAGACAAAAAAGCAACAGCTAGGGAAGACCCCATTACAACATATATACATGTTTATATAGTATAAGCACTTGCTGAGAGCATGATGCTGGCTCATCTTCTGTTACTTTAGCATAGAACCAGTAAGTAAATATCAGTTGGAGGAGCACTGCATACAACTGCCTAAAGTTTCTTGTGTATTCAAAGGTACTACAGGTTCTTCTTTGCACAAATTTTATGTATTATGTACACATAAAAGTAATAGAAAGATTGGAAAGTGAAAGAATAAATTTACACCAGCAATTTTCTAAATAAAATCACTGTTAAAGTTTATTCACCTCTGCTACAATATCAAATTAAATCAAATCTGCAGCATGTATATGGCAGTAGCTAACACCTGAACCTTTAGAGAAAACAAAGCAAAAATCCTCAACTATTGCACAATACAAAAGTCCATTTGTCTAATACTGTACACAGAGAAAACATTTTACTGATAGCTGTAATAATACTCTCATACTCTGAAGTACAGGATCTAATTACCATCAACTTAATTAAACCTAATTTCTGTTTATTGATTAGTTAACTTTCTGATGTTGCTCTAACCCTATTGCCTTAAGGAATGTTTTCAAAGATTTCGATCAATGTTATGATTTTTTATATTAATTAAGCTATTCTGATTATAATTATTTTTAGAATTATTCTTTTAAAAATTATTCTCAATGCTAATACATCTGTTAAGTGACAAATGGTAGAGTTTAAACAGTTACACAAGTTCAAACATTTTGTAGCTTTGCTCTTCCCCCCCCTTTCCCTTTGCCCACTCCCTCCGCCCCTAAGAAAGTTCACATACTGCAAAAGATCTGTATAGAAGTATTTCCAAAAAGTGTGTCTTTTTCGCAACTATCCACACAGTTAGTGAGCTGCTTTGTGCCCACTGCTCAATTTTCCTGACCAAACAGCTCTGAGACCCAAATCTAACAATCCTTTCCAGTCCTCAAAGACTCTAAGTACAAGATAACCTTATGTGAATGATAAAGGTTTATTAATTTTAGTGGATTTAAACTCAAACCGCATGAAAAATAAGCAGAAATACTTAAGTGTTTTGAGGAGATGTGGACAGGCCTAAATCAACAGCTTGGCAATAAATTACCCCATGAAATACTAGACCTCCATTAACCATAACTAAGAGAGCAGTTATGAGAAAAATTAAAAGAACATCAACTCATTATGCTAACACTTTAGAAAAGTTGTGTTTCATTTTTTATAGTCTTTACAAAACTAAAACAATTCCTACACACTCAAAATTCAGAGGACATAATGATCATTTTTTTTTAATTACAATTTTTTAGTTTTTCATTNAGTTTTTCATTTGGCTGCAAGCTGAACTAATTTGGCACTGTTCAAAAATAATTTTCACATTGTTATACTTTCAATTAATATTTAACTTTCAGCAATCAGCCACTTTTGCCAAGCTTTACTACTTATCATGCAACCTAAATCACCGAAATCATAAGTCACTCAAAAATCAAAACCTACCCCACTTCTATACACTGTAGTGTCAAATACAGTATGAAAGAAAAATTACTTCATAGCCCATAAAGAAAAACTGAACAGCAAATATACCCAGATTCTTATTTATCTGCAGAACTTCTTTCAAAGTCTTTTTTTTTTATTATTATTTTAAGCCTCACATAAAATTTCCTATGCAAATGCTTACATAGGAAAAGCAGGGATGTGAGAATATAAACAATTCTGCTTACTGGAAAAGCACTTAAAAACTGTCAAACTTACAGTAAATAGCAGGACTGCACCATTGGTTAAAAAAAAGAAAAAGAAACCCAGCAATACACCACTAAACAAAGCACTAAAAATCCTCAGAAACACCTTGAAATTCTGCTGAGATCTTATTTGTATAAGACTGACACACATGCTAAAGGGAAGCCAATTGATTATCAGTCAATACAAGCTTACCTGCTTAAGTGCTTTCTTTGTGTGCTGCTGGAAGGAAGATACTAGCTTGCTTTGCACCGGTGCATTAGTAAGGCTCGAATCACGATTGGAAGACATTTCTTCTGATGTCTGCTTTGGGCAAACTTTATAAAAAGAAAAAAACAAAATTACTGTTATGCAGGTTATCTTCCCTGTATCTTGGAAAGTCCTGAGGA
>VZTL01038157.1:23198-36549 GCA_013400535.1 Scopus umbretta | reverse complement strand
AAGAAAATGAAATCCTGCAAGCCAATATTCACAGCTAGAGCCTAGTGAAATACACACTACTTTCAGAACTTTTAAGGCTAGAAGACAATATAAAATGCAATTTTTTCTTAACAGGGAGAAAATGCAGCTCCCAAAGACACAAGAACGGTGCACATGTGTCTAAATACAGTCTTCTGTTACATTACATTCTCTTACTCCTCAAACTCAAAACCTAGCCGCACTCCTGACCAAGTGAGATGCGGCAACATGTATAGTTGCTGTGATCCCAATTGCCCCTCAGCTTATTTTGCTACCAACATCCACAGGTTGCTGTTCTGGGCAACTAACTTGCCCGTCCCCTTTCCACAATGAAACACTTCCAGCATTGTTGTTTCAGCCGATTTCACTCCCGGTGCTTGCCACAAATACATGTGGAATACACAGTATTTATTTCAGCTAATTCTCCATGCACTAAGGACAATGCATGCATCTGGAACACTGTTCTACCAGACACACGTGAATAATTCTAGAATAATGCTTCTGCTTTGTGCTTCAAGCAGCCCAGTTCCGTCCATCTCTTCCCCTTCATTACATACTTCCAAAACCTTTGAAGATTATAACAATACATATAGTGAAGTACCTCTCGATACATCTAAGTCAGATTTTGCAGTTTCTGAGATCTGTGTTACCCCTCCATGCAGGATAACCACATGTCAGGGAACAGAAGTTGCCATGATGACCACATAGAAAAAAAAGTAAAAACTTAAGAGCAAAGTTTCTCCACAAGTATCTGAAATCTCAAGATATGAAAATTAGTCAGTGTCCAGTTATTAAGACAGTACAAGCAGAACTTCCCGGAGATTTGTTAGTTTTAAACCTGCTTTTGCAAATAGTGGTTTATTCAGAGGTTAAACCCTGCATACTTTCTTACACAATTCTGAGTGCATAAAGCAAAATAAGGCTTTGTTTTGAAATTTCTCTCCCTCTTCCATATAACCTAAAAATCAATTAAAAGATGTCAGAACAACCCTCTTAAGCCTTACCTAAAGTATCTATTCAAAATGTCTGAGCTACATGATGAAAATGCTTGAAGTCAAACAAAAGCAGTTTGTGGTGAAAAGAGAGGAAAATTGATGTGTGTTTCAGCACAGAAACTGCTACAGAGCAAAGATCTGAGTTTGCATCAAATCCAGGCTGGAATCATTTAACTGCCACTATGTAAGAGCAGGAATTTCTCAAGTCCTTTTTAGTGTTTGCTTTTCCAGTAAACACAGAAGGGAAAAGTCAACACTATAGTTTTAAGATTCCAATTTAGAAGTGGTTTGATAACAACCTTCCCCAAGTCATTCTCCTGGGAAAGAGTTGTTAGAGCACAGAGCTAATTAGGGCTTGTCAGTTAAGCTCCTTCTCCTGCTTTGTTCAGAAAACCTAGACAAATAGCTTATCCATGGATAAACCTGGGGGCCTTTCACAAATATTTTGTATTCCACTGCAAGCTTAGGCACATTACATAAACATCTGGAGTACCCACTAGAAATGTGAACACCTCCCCCTCTGCCCTGCAGTGAGTGTCTTCCTGACACTGTTTCATCAACAATGACAGAAAGAAAACAGTATTATAGTGGGCTTCCATCCAAAAAATGTTGTAATCTATAGCTTGTCTATACATACACAAGGGTTTGGGGGAAAAGGGAGGAGGGGAAATTCAGGTGCCTAAACAAGTTTTCCAATCCTCCTTATCAGTGCTTAACTTCTGAGAGAAAGAAGGACCGTGCCTTGTATCATTAATAAGAAGAGACTGTTTCCAGAAGGCTTGGAGACTAGACTGCCCTGGGGGGAAACAGCAGTGAGAATCAGTATGTTCATCTTGTCCCTGGAGGTGCAGTCCAGTCTGGAAGTGCTCTGAGCATCCAGAACCTAAGACAATGCCAAGTCATCCTGGTGTACTCTGACACCACCACAGACAGAGAGCATAGAGAAAAGCACAGACACTGTATGAAACATGGGCATCTACAAAAGCTCCCAGCTGTGTGGACCATGCCAGGACCCATCATTAATAAACCAGTTGCTCACAATGCAGCAGATACTTTGATACCACATTTCACAGCATAGCTGGATTGAAGCCAAGGAGCTACTTGCTGTGTGAGCCAAGCTGAAAGGCGGGAAAGGCTCACAGTTCTCTCTGGGATACTTTCCCCAAAGTCCAAAACAGCAACATCAGCACCTTCAGCTTAGACTGCAAAGATGCCTGCAGAATTGCAGCTATCAGGCCTAACCACTGGGCAATTTTTTATGTATTTGTTTATTTTTCAAGCCTGTAGAGAAGCTGTACCTTACTGTACATTTCAGCAACTGCATAATAGGTACAGCTTAGTTACCTCACAACATTCCTTTCACAAAACCAGGGAAACAAAGTCTTCCTCTTCACTGCTACTCCACAGGAGAGCACTGAAAGCTTCTGGTGAGACAAAAGGCAGTAGAAGACAACCACTGCGATAAACTATCATTCACATTTTATTCCAATGAGTAAAATACAAATACACAAAATCCATGCATATGTTAACATGAAAGAAACTGTCCTCAAGAGCTAGATGCTCTGAGATCACATTTCAAAGCAATGAAGTATCATTCTGTTAATCTTTTGGGAAAACGAGCATGGATACTCCGCTTCAGTGTGATTAACGCAGGAATTCCAGCCTCTCCATTGTGACCTTCCACAGAAACCTCAGGGGTCAAGAGTGGCAGATTGTATGTGTCCTGCTACAGTGCTAATATATCTGTATTATCAACAACAGCCTTCTGTAACAATAGGACCAACAAGTTTCGAGGGGGGAGGGGGAGGGTTCTATATATACACCCTAAGACTGTCACAAACCAGCTTCTACAACCGTAAGTGAAAAGTTGTTCTTCTAAAGGTAGTCACAGAAATTTCATTTTTGCTATGTAGTTGGAAAAAAGTTTACAGAATTAATTCCATGCTTTATTCTCAACAAATACCCACACCCTATCAAAACAGTAACAAATGAAAGACTGCTTTTATAGAGCAACGGTTGATGAACAAAAATAAAGCCAAGAGAAAGGCTACTCCTTGCTCTGACAATGAAGTGCTAGGCAGAGAGAGGGAGGGGTCGGGGGAAAGGTGTTGGCGTTTTTCCCCCCTTGAGCCACATCGCAGTAAATCCTTGGTGAAATCTGATGAGCGCAGGCAAACCTTCAGTCTGCAGTGACAATGCTGGTTCTTCCCCTTTGTACTGAAGTGGCCATACCCTCCTCACTGAAGTGGCCATGCTCTCCTCCCCCAGCACCTCTTGGCAGAGTGACCGACAGAGACTGCTCCAGGGAAAGGGTGCAATGTGGACTGGCAAGGAGGCAACCACAACTGCCCTGCTCTGCCGAGGTCCTGGGCTCCAATAGAACAGCTGATGAAAATTTAAACTGAACCCCACACAGTGTGCTTGGCATAAATAGCCTCAGGATGGCCAGGATCAAGCCATGAAAAGAGATCAGATGAGTTTTTTCTCCTCATTCTTACCCTTTGCAATCTGAGAAGAGTGAAAGAGGACACCAGCTACCAAGAAGGCTGCTAATTAATTCGTCCTCACCCAGGCACTGCAAAGCTTCTAGCTGCAAAGTACCTGCTTATCTAGGAACAGATGCTTGATAGCGTTTTAAGAAAGAGGCCTTGATTCATTCTAAAAAACGCCACTAAAAGAGACACAACCATCTCACAAGATCAGTTTGTAACATTTGCCCCTATCAGCAGTGAGAAAAGATGAAAGAAAAGCAGCATCACTCTAGCCTACATTGTTTTAAGCCTAGTTAATTTTCAGAGTACCAACCTTCGTTGCACAGCGATTTTGATGAGAGGTGAGCATGCCACAGGCATAGATGCTTTCAAAAGGATGACTTTACGTGAGAAAGAGTCTTTGCATCATCTCTTAGGTGAAAAACTTTCCCTGAAATAAACTACCTCTGAATAAGCTGCAACAGGGTAGAAATGTCTTGCTGTAAGGGCAGGACCAGAATGCTGATTGCAGGTGACATGCCAATTTAAGACACAGCCAGCTAAAGCACTTTCAAGCCAGAGAAGCAGTTGTCTTAGCTGCTCAGTTAACCTGGATCAAAGGCCTTGAAAAGCTTTTTGGAAATAGCACTAAGACAAGAGATGAGTCAGACAGAAGGAATAATGGAAAAACACCAATGGACCCCATAAAGAGAGATTTCAGCGCACTTTAACACTGAGGATCTCAAGCTTTCTGCAACCAGCAGTAGTCTGTTTGCCTAGCAAGGCTGCTCTGTTAGTAGTAGCAAAATATAAACAAGAGAAGTCCTGACAGCAAGAGTTAAACTCCTGGTTGTCAGTAGGCAGATACAGCCGTAAGTCAAGCATCATCTGAAACACCTGCAGCTCAGCTGTAGCCCTTTGGAGTGCCAAAGGGCCATCACAACCATTAAAACTTCGAAGAACAAATCCACCTGCAAACACAAAGACTTGATAATCCAAACAATTTTCATCCTTCTCACTCTATGACTATCATGTGCCTCACTTTAGCTGGGACACAAAGCATGGAGTTATGTAAATTAATATTCTGGGGTTTTGATGAGGCAGGACAAGCTATAAACTTGTGCCACACCCAAAGTAGCTCTAATCTCATCACCCTTTTCTAGTTATGTTTAAATGCTCCAAGCACTATTTTTCTTCACTACCTGTTTCTACCCAGGGCAAAGTGGGAGCACCAAGACCACCTCTTCATGCTGCATGTGTACAAGTGGGCAACAGGCCAACTAGGCAACACATGGACAATGGAAAGGATTTTTTTTACTGTGTTATCACACCCTGGGCACACAAAGTGCATGTTGAATGCACAGCAGATGTGCAGCCTAGCCAGCTGTGTTTTCTCACATCAGTTTTTCATTCCTTTGTCCCCATCCTGAAACTGCTTTTCTTTCTACCCACCCAGCAATCTGAGCCACGTATTTTCCCCTGAAAAGTAGGATTACAGTTTCTGGCCTTACCATAGCACACAAACTTTATTGAAATCTGAGAAGCAAGAATGTTTCATTTGGTTTGAATCTGAAGACACCTGCAGTTCAATCTCAGGTGTGCAATTCAGAGCCAACAGCAAAAGAATAGAAATGTCAAGGACCAGATACTTTCTTAAATATACCAGATTTTGCTCTGGGCAAACAATGGGAATACTGTTTGTTTTTCTTTTCTTTTTAAATCAGAAATCCTCTGCTGTAGGATACAGCATTGTAGGTTAATCAGTTCCCATCTACAAGCTCCTCTCTGATGAAATGACTGGCTTCAAGCCCTTCTTTGGACAGGTAACCTAGAAGAGGTCAGCCAGAGGACCCTGAAGATGCAGACAGGCTGGATTAGGAATGCCGGTGGCCAGAGGGAGTAAACAGGAATTACACAGCTATCCTCTGAGTGATTACTGAGCATTTCACACCAATGCTATCAGATCTGAAGAATGGGACAGAGAACAAAATGCATAGGGACACATTTCCTACCAAACCCTGTTGCTCCTTCTCAAAAGCAATGAAATGCCATTTTTAAAGTGAAAAAGTGAGGGTGAGTCCTTCCCTACTTGGAATAAATATACTTGTGCACATACCTTCCTTTTGTACTGTGTACATCTCCACTTGGCATCAAAGCAGTTGCAGGATGACTCAGTTTATTACTGATTAACAGCTCACATCAAGTATCTTCTGTGCACCTCAATCCAACTGTGCTCATATCAGTCAGGCATCCTGACACCATCCATTTCTAACGATTTTGCCCTCAGGTGTACCAGACAAATACTAACTCAATAGCCGACAGTTCACCATGTACCAGAAATCTTCTTCCCCCCTCTCCAAAGCACAAATCCCACCTGATTGCAGCTACGTGGTCCTGCAGCACAAGTCTTTCACATCCCCAAAGGTGCTGCAGGCAGCAGAGCAGGGCTGTGGTCTTGCTGCCATCCCAGATTTCCATGCATAAAGAGACTAAGCTGCAAGTCAAGAAGAGGTGTCCTGTCAAGGGAAGGCTCTGCCTGCTAAAGTAGCTGCAGAAACCTGATAAATACTGTCAGATGGTAGATGGCTGGATATCACCCATTCACTTCTGGAGAGTGGGGCCTGGCCCTCCTGCCCAGAAAGGATGTGTGTGCTTGTACGGGGAGGGCAGTTACTTTAGGATGACTGACAAACACGGTGCTTTAAATCAGAGACCAGGGGAAAAACAAGGTACTTCTGGTTTGGGTGTATTTCACCCAAATGAAGTGTATTTTTTAAAGAAAAAAATCACCCTTTTCCTACATACTGAAGACAAGGTATCAGTCCTTCATAAATACTGGGCTGCTGTCTTGAATAGTCACTGAGAGCTATGTCCAGGCACAGACAAAAGGCGGAACCTGTAGGAAGCTTTGCTGCTGAAAGGTGATGTCAATCAGCCAGTACCTCACGGCCTTCCATCCTGACCCCCACCACACCTTCTTCCCAGGCACCAATACGACCTCATTCATCTTCCTTTGCTCACAACACATAGCCTTTAACTGAAGACTACCTCCATCTGTGCCTGAAGCTCATGCTTCTCCCACCAGTGCTGCCGCCGGCACGGGCATGCACACACCCGCCCCTACAGCAACACCCTACCTGCCTCCCAGGGAAAGAGGGAATCCCAAGCACAGGAACTCATCCCTTCTCTCACTCTTCTTCCACAGTGTGGTATTTCCAATAAAATATTTACAAACACACACACACAAGCTGTGCACACTGCAAAGTCCTGGCCAGGGGTCTTCCCTACCACATATTTGCATTGCACAATGAGTGCTTCTAAGCCCTGCTGTTGGCACAAGCCCCGAGAGCACGGCAGGGGTGAAGCCACATCTTCATAGCCTCACAAAGCCTCCAAAGGTCGAGGCAGTGCCATGCAACATAGAACTGTCTTTCAGAAATGGAGGCAGAAGAGGAGGCAAAGAGACAGCAAGATGCTGCCAACACTGGAAGCTTGTTTGCTGGTTTCAGAGTTGTACCAGAAGATAAGCTAAAAGACCTTTTCCTGCCCATCTGCATGCAACTACTGGCACACATGGTCTTACTTCCAAATGTGATCTCTAACAGTCCTTGCAGGCTGCTGTATGAAATTAGCTGTGCCAACCCCAATACGATTTGGGCGATAGCCAGAAATCACTTCTGTGTCAGGAGCACTGGTAGTCCCTATAAATATCAGACAATATTTACATCTGCCTCAAACCTGCGGTTTGGCAAAAAAAAGTTAATTCACCCAAGAGTGCTTTGATCCTCTGACAAATCATTTCCTGATTCAAGTTGAAACAACACAAAGGACTTTGGACACCAACCAGCTGTCGCCCTTGTGTTGTGAGCTGGCACTAAATTGACACAGCCAGAGAGGAACGATTTAGTGGGTGGGAGGGGAGCAAATGGTCCATTTGCATTCATAGCATGTGAGAAGTTCCTTCTGGAGCAATGATTCCTTCTCTTGCTACCTATCTGATGCAAGCTGACAAAACAGGGATCCATCAAAACTCTCAAACAGGAATGCAGCTGCAGGACACTTCAACAGCACTGAAGTCCAGCAAAACCTGTTGGATGTACTACAACCAGGGGAGTGAGAGGAGATGGGTTTTCTCTGCTTTGCCCTCCAAAGGATGCTTAGACAATGACAGATTGTCAAATGCAGTGACCCCTTCGCAACCTTTGGGCCTAAGCTGAGTGAGAGAGAAAAACGAGAAGTGAGCTGAACAAATACCTGAGACGGCTGCTGGGAAAAGTGAAGGCAGAGCTGAGGTTTAATAGCCATCTCCTTTTGTCCTGCTTAAAATTAAGTGTTCACACACTTACTCACAACCTAATAAGACCCAAACAAACAAACCCACAAAAAAATCTGATGCTAGCAGACTGCTTTCCATGTCCTCCCTCAGATATTCTCTCAGTACAGATATATTCATATTTTACTGTGTTTCTACTAGCAAATATAGCACTTGGCAATTAAAAAGAAATGCAGCTTGGGGGGAAGCTGATTAGAAGCATAACTTGCTGCATAGTTCTGCTATGATGAACTCTTAATTAAAAAAAACATTATTAACTCAAGGTGTTGAAAGAAACAGTCCATAGAACTAAGTAGGAACACAGAACTAAGTAGTTTCTTCCAGTCTCCATCCTCATTTTAGCTGATGTGTTCTATTACCAGGCTTTGAGAAACTGATTCTGCAATCTCATTGAATGAACAGGCCATAACACACAAGCCAAAAAGTGACTGACTAACACTTGAGATGCTCCTGATGTTTATTAACTTATTTTTATTACAGGTGGCATAAAAATGAACTCCTGAAATAAATTCTTGGGACAGACTTATTAATCTTCTATTATTTCTCATTAAAACAAGTTTTGGTGGCCAGGCAACTCTCAGATGTGCTGCTTGACCTGCCACCTGCCTCGTTCCAACTGTGGCTCAGTGTCTTCGAAGTTAGCAGCACGAAGGAATCAACTTGATAAAACTCATGCCTGGCACTTTGAACTCCCTAATGCCAGATTCAGAGCTGACATTACTCCAAGTCTCTCACGGGGCTCTGTTATGATGCAAATATCGTGCAATCCTCAGACACAAAAAAAGTAATTAAATTGGAATTAGGTGTTATAAGTAACAGGCTACTTGAAGGAAAAATCAGGGTTAAAAGGAACACCAAAGAAAGATGTACAACAAAGAAAGTACCAAATGCCTGTTTACAAAAAACACACTTTAGCAAACCTAAGGGAACACAGGTACAAGGACAATACAGCTCTGCAGCGGGCAGCCTCCACCCCAGGCTCAGTCTGCTTTCCTTCTCCAGTGCAAGGCATGCACCCACGTCAGCCTTCTCCACCCATAAACCTGATGGGCTTTGCCATCCAGCCCTGTCCATGGGCTGAGAGCACCAGCAGCATTTTAACTTTGCACCCTCCTGCTCAGTCTGCCAGTCACATCGGCTGGCAGACAAGGCTAATACCAGCAACAAGCCAGCTCTGTGTGCGACCTGGAGCCAAGGCCAACCTGCCTCCAGCCAAGCTCCCAGCAGCTCCCAGCTGTTCACCAAACAGAGAACTGAGCAAACTGGGCAAGAGCAGAGGAAACACTCACATGGTATTAGGTTGGGAGTTAAAATATATCAATGACCTGCAACTTCCATCGTGAACAGGACCAGTGAATGCCAGAGCCACACAGAAGAGAAACTCATCTACAACAAAACCGTCCAGCCCCTGATGCAATTTCTGTCACTCCAGATAGCCAGCAAGGTGAAAGTAAGATGGGTCTCCCCCCTTCAGACAGAAATTAAACCATGACTTAAAGTGATGTTTTCAAGAAACAATCAAGGAAATGGATGGAGCTGGTGGAGACTTCTTAGATCAGACAGCAACTCAGCATCTCGGTCTAGCAAGATGAGTATTATCCCTTTATCATTATAAGAAAGGTAACTTGGAGCCGCCTTTGCCTGTAACTCCATCTTCAGCTACAACATCAGCACTGACCATCATTCACCTCACCTGACTTCAGTCCTGATCAGGCTATCCAAGACGAATCATAAGCCAGTCATGGAGCAAAACAGCTTTTTTCCACAGTAACAAAACATAATTCATACAGCAATGTACAACACAAATTGTGGCTATTCTTCACGCAGAATGTAACTGGCCCTGTAACAACCAGCTCTCAATTAATGGATTAACAGTGAAAGGAAATCAAAAAGTCAGTTCCAAAAAACATGCATAAATCAGGCTAGAAGAGCGTTCACAGCTAAGAAAATACCAGATTCCTGCAGAAAGCAGGAAGAACTTAAGAAAGCACCTAGCAGACCAAGCACATGCTTTGTGCTGCAGGCTCAGCTGGTCATAGCCCATGGCCAGAGGAGAGGGCAGTGAGTGTGCTAGTCCACAGCCCACATTACCAACCTGCATACAACCAAGACTAGAGAGTACTCATAAAAGCACCTGTGGCACCTCAAAGCATTTGCATGTTGTGACACCTGGCCACTATGTGGTTTATCCCAGATTGGATTCTGCTCTATTTCTGAGAAGATGACAGAAATGCAAGTTCTCAGACATGCATGAACAAGACAAGATTCAAGCCAACATTCCTGGCCAGGACAAGTTTCATCTCCACACACTGCCATGAAGTAGTATCTGTATCTTTTTAGATACACATAAATTTTCTTTACAGTTCTGAGGCTTGAACTTGGTACCTGAACAGCCCAGTATGTCTTCTTTTTCCATTTCCAGAGCAGAACATCTTGAAAGACTGCAGCAGCCTGAAAAGTGGCAGTAGTTGCCCATTGCTCCTGTGTGACAGTGAGAGGTGGCTATACCTTTCCCCAACACACACTTGCAATGAGGAGAAAAGGAATTGCACAGTTGGCTCATCACTTGGGCTCCTGCAATAGCCCCAAGACAAAATTCAAAACTAGCAGAAATTTGATGACAGGTTGAAAATGCAAAGGGAAGGACAGTTTCTCAAGAAAAAGTTTTACTGTTCAGATTAGACAGAGGAGCCTGAATTCTGTCAGGGACAGCACTTTCACTTCTCCCTTTTATTTCTTCCATTTTCTTCTTGTTACCCTCCTTTTCTGTATTGTCTTAGAGACTTTGCATAAACAGAGTGAGCATTCAGGGCAGGGTGAAAGAGGAGGAGCAGGCATGACTTGACGGGCAGCGAACAAAGTGTGCGCTAGATAGAAAAGTTACAGGAAATAAAAGGAGTCCAAAGAGTTGAGACAGAGGAATAGCAACAGCATGAGAACAGTTGAGATGCAAGATGCTTCACAGACACATCTGGGCAAACGTTCAAGGCCACGAGGTAAAACTACCAGAAGCCAGGAGTCACCTCGTGCTTCTTTGTACTGCAGTAAAAACTACCCTGAACACCTCCCAGGAGTCACCCACAGGCAACCCAAAACTTCCACTCCAGCGACTTGTTCAAAGCTGGGAGAAGCCAGTTGTGTTAGACATCCAGGCCTCCCCTAATCCCTCTTAATCAATAGGCAGCTGGTAATCAGCCTGGCTTAAGTGGTCAAGATGAGGCAATGGGCACAGATGGGACGATGAACTCACAAGCTTAGTCAGGAGGGTGGCTGGCCAGCATGGACCAGAGCTGTGCATTGAGCATGTTTAACCTCCAGTATCAAAACCAGTATTGCTAGCAGGGATATTTAAGAAGCCTCTTATCTCTGCAGTACAGTCAGAAGCTTCCTGATAACTCTCCAGAATTATTCTCCTAATTCTCCAAAACAAGCAGGAAATTTATTTCAGTTTTTCTCAGGACCCTGTGCTGAAACCCACATCTCAATAAGCTGTTCAGCCATCCTGCTGTGGGCAGAGAACTCTCCCTGAGTGGCAGGCTAAGCAGGTTGGGGGGAAAGGACCATTTCGGCTATCTGACTTTAATTTACCTCCGCATGCAAGTCAAAACCATCTCAGCTAAGACCAATCTCTTTCTAGCAAAAGCTGGGATAATATACTGCAGTTAAATCCTCACCTGCAAGCCACCATTGCTTTAATTAGACTCAGTCAAATCCAGGTCTTTGCAGTCTAGACATGGTTTAGCAAGTGCTTTTATGTGAGTAATTCATTGTGAGAGAAAACAATTCTGAAAGGAATTAGAAAGATAACTCATTACATGTGAAGTTTTATATAGAGCTTACCTCAGTTTTGGCAAAGAAAACCTTGCTGGATTTTGACAGGGCAAAGAAAGCCTAACCTAAGTATTAAAGCATCAGTCCAAGTGAAGATTTTACTTGGGGAAGGAAGGAAAAGAAAATGTTCCTCTTTGAGCCTAACGCTTTTCCGAAGTTTAGCCAGCCACAAAAGGATTTCTGTTCAAAGCAAGAGCATTAACATTACAATTTTGCAACACAGCACAGAAACACAAATCATGAGGTGGTGTAGAATACAGACTTCCATCCCTTACTCTGGCCCCTTCTATAGCCTCTGTACTACTCTGGGTTTTAGGTAAAGGTATGAAGATTTACAGACACAGAGTACCAACTGCTTCTGACCTACAGTACAGATACACTGGTCACATTTTCAAGGACCTCCCATGCTCACACGCCTATTTACAGAAACTTACGGCAGGAATATGAGAGCAGCTTTGTGGCTTGACAACTTCTGCGTTGAAATCAAAGCGATGAGATGCTCCAGCTCTGCCAAAGTCAATTTGACTAAGCTTTAATATATATACAAAATGGCGGTTGGATGACAGAAAATCGTAAGTGCCAGCACTATTGTGCTCCTAGCTATGCATAAATGCATTATTTTATTGCTATTTTTGATTTGCTCAAAGAATCTCTGGCAGAGCATTAGTAAGACATGAGGAATATCAGCCCAGTGTTTCTGATGACTGGATGTGCAGGGGACAAGGCCTTGCATACCTAGCTAGTTGTTCTACAGGGCAACACCAGTATCACAGGCCATCCCAGTCCTCCTTGTAATGAGACTCTCTCAGCACTGATACAAGAATGGCTGTAACTGGACATTGTAGTAATACAGTATTAACCAATTCAATTAACAGTTGTACTTGAATGCACCAGTAAGCATAAAGCAACCCATAAATTTTCTCATTTTTACTCAGTTGAAGAGATCTTATTTTCTGCAACTTACTAAGGAGGCAACCCTGGCTCACTTTTGTGATGTAAATTAGCAAGTTGCTTGGAGGAAGAGGGGGAAAAAAGGTCTTTTAACTGAAATTACAATGAAACTTCCTCCCTACACAATAGTAACAGACACCAGCATCCATTGAGCCTCCTCCAGGACTCCATCGTTCTCCTTCAGACCGTGCACAGTCAAACCTCTGGCCCCTTGATTGCACGCTCTCCTCATTGCTGCATGCCCGTCGCCTCACTCACTTGCAGTCCCCCAAAAGACCTGGAACCACCCAGAACCGGCACCAGACAGGTTAAACTGCACTTGAATCATGGCCCTTCCATGAAGCTGTAAGCTACATCGAAACTCCTTTACCAAGCAATAACAGCCTCCAAAGCAAAAACACCATCCCAAATGAAATTTGGCTCAGGAATGTGAGCTATGTGGGCAGGGGGGCTCTGATGGATATTGAGGGAGGACAGGAGCAGGCAGGCTGCTTTCACAACCAACAGTGGTTTCCTAGCCAGAGCAGAGGGCCGGGCTAGTCACCCTCCCCTGCCCCACATGCGTGCACACACAGGCATGCCAGCATGCACGCCAGCACACGCAGAGCTCGGGAATGCGAGCAATGCAGACCAAGAGCTAGAGGGGCTTCGTTGCCTGGGAGAGAGGGATGGGAGCAGGTAAGAGAGGAACACCACAACAAGACCAAGAGGTAGCTGGGGTTGGTGCAGAGTTGCAGGACTCCCTTTAAGAG
>VZTL01038157.1:0-13913 GCA_013400535.1 Scopus umbretta | reverse complement strand
TTTTCTCACCTCCATCCAACAGCCTGGGCCAGCGGGTCACCGGGATGCGGGAGCTCCATGCCAGGGAGAGCAGGGCTGCGACTGAAAATACAGCATCCTTGGGAAGAACTGCCTGGGGCTAGCCCAGGTGAAGTCTTGCCTGTGCTCAGGCTGATTCGAAGCCCGCGAAAGGAGTGTTGGCCTCGTCAGGGTTTGCGTCAGATCTGATACCTGGTCAAGGCTGGCGCTGCTCGGTGCCCAGGGACGGGTTCCCCACTGGGGGCTGTCATGTGAAATGCTTTTTTTCGTGTCAGAGCCTCGGCAGAACGTGCCCACCCGCTGCCAGCTATTCTGCTGGGGGGGGGGGCTGGACGGCGGCCTCGGCCCAGGCTTTGAAAGGAGACCAAAATGTGCATGAGCTCCCTCTGCACTGCTTTGTGAATCTCAACTTAGAAGCAATGATTTTAAGCTTGTGCCTTGATCTTTACTGGCCAGAACAGCCTCCCTGTAAAGCCTTTTCAGCTGTGAAAGGGTACAGTAGTCCTTGTTTTGTAAGCCTTGAGTTTTTTGCTTAACAGTTTGAATGTTTGGTATGGATTGATCCATAGTTTCTTGCACTTCTCCCACTCTTACCTCAGGTGCTATCCTCATTGCCCCAGGGCTCCCAGTCCCCAGGAGCAAATGCTTCAGAGGCTTTGTGGTGATGCCAGGAAGGGTTTCACAGCTCAGGGTTGGACAGTCCCTCCCAAACACAGAGGTCAGCAAGTGAATGCACAGGCCGGGATTAAGCAAGATGCAGGAGACTCAGCAAAATCAGGAGAGTGACAACACTTGGTCTTCTTTTCCGGATCTGGATGTGGGACCCAGAAAGGTGATTACCATGAGTTACTTCACAGTACAGAAGGATGCAACTGTGGAGCACATCTCCTTGCTTTTTCCGGTTTTCCCTGTATTGTGCTGTCAAACACTGGCACCACCTGACGCTCCTTTCTCATTTCCTTCTTTCTGTGTTATTCTTCCGCTTTTCTTCTGCCTTTCCCTGGGTAAGTCTCCTGAAACTCTGCATATTTCCAGATGGGGTTTTTTGCAGATGTGATACCTGAAGCTCGTGAATGGAGACAGGCAAGGATTGTCTCGATGAATATTGATTCCAGAATAGAGCAAGAAGGATACCAGGGGAATTTGAAAAACTCTCTTGTCTGTTTTTCCCAGTGGACCACACTCAAGTTAATGGTACACAACAAATGGTAGAGTTTTCTTGTTCCATAAAAAGCTAACAGGCTTGGTGATATTTCCATCTAAATAATTTCCAGTATTTCTTCTGAAATCTCTGAAGCCATTAAAACATTTTAGAGATCAAATCACATAGACCATTTTTGTAAATAAAGCTGCTATGATGTTGATATAAACCATCTCTCAAACCACCAAGCTTTTGTAAAAAAAAGAAGACACTTTTATATATTTTAATTCAAGAGCACATATTTTTAGAAATAATTGCAGTCCAAATCTGTGACCAGACCCTGCAGCACTTTAAGATGCTAATAATTATTAATCCTGACTATACTAACTTTCCATTCAGAGGCTATTTTTTATGGCTGAGTTACCAACCCTAGAAAAAATGGGGGACTGATGAAAGAAATAGCTGAGACAACAGTGAGCACCACTTACCATTATTTATATTAACAACCAGAAAGAAAGTATACTCAGTCCAGCAAACAACTCCTTAGCATCAGCTTATTCATCCGAATAGTTGGGTCAGGACCATGTTGTACCAGAAACTGTACAAACACAGAATGAAAGCACTCCAGTCTACGGCAATGAACAGAGCAAGCAGATAGGGCTCTTTCCACTTCTCCCACTTAATCCTTTCTTTCAGGAGTTGCCAGCTCTTGACAGTTTAAACAAATGAAATTAAATAAAGAAGTCAATTGTTGCGTTACCTGCATAAGAGTGACAGGAAAAGACTTTTAGCATGGTCATGCAGTAGGTGGGGCGTTTTTCTTTGATGGTGCAATTAAAACCACCAGGTCTTTGTTCACCCTTGAGCTCGTGGTGACTTTTCTGGCACTGCAAAGAGCCTGCAAAGTGCACTAACTGGGAGCCTGGGGGTCTGCCAAATGGGGCAGAGGGGAGATATAAAGGAGCAGAAAGTGAGGAGGAAAGTAAGCACCTGCCACTTTGCTCTGCCCGCCCTGGCCTCCCAGGCACGTGTAGGTGGGCAGCTTTGGGACAGGGGACATAGACCCTCCATCGACTCCTTCTAAAGCACCAGAAACTGGCTTCTGTCTAAACTAACCCTTGAGGCAAAGCCTCAAGGAGAGAGGGGAATGAGAATGTCATTATGTTCCTACCCCTCCATGGGTGGGAGTGGTGAGGAGCGGGGTGCTGCTCCCCAGCTGGGTGTGCCCCGACTGGGGCACTGCCACTGGCCGTGTCACCCTCGGAGATGCCTGTGCCGCCCCAGCGTCCACCTGGGGACGCTGCGGGAGTCAGTGAGTTTGTCTCTCTTAGACCAAGCACCAGCAAGAAGCACAGAGCAGGCAATAGGAGCTTTTCCAGCTCCCTGAGGTGTTTTTCATTTGGGACATGCTCTGACAGGTAGGAAGACTGGACACACCATTAACATTTAGCAAAGGAAAAAAGACCCACCACCCAAAAAAACCCCAAACACACCTATTTCCTTCAAAAAGGCAGATGCCCCATGTCTGTGAGTGGCATGTCCAGAAGTAAGTAAACGTAATACTAAAAGAGAGAGAACACATTGTATTTTTCCATGATCTGGATCTGGTCCAGATAAATATTGTGTATGCTTTGGCAGAATTTTCTGTGAGATTTTAGGTTGCACACAATACAGATAAAGCCTATGCACGCATAGTGTACATGTTAAAAACAAGGACTTAAGAGAAATCATCCCCCTCAATGTAATTTTTGGTGAATTGAGCAGGGGCTCTGGCAGAATGAGTTCCCATGAACTCTCAGACACCATCACCATGGGTTTTAACACCGTGCCTGAAACCCGTTCTGTGTTGAACATCCCACACAGCTTATTCTGGAGCCGTGGAGCTGGTAGAGCATGAGGGTCACATCAGCAGCCTTTTAGGCTGGAAGTACACCCGACTGCAGGTGATCTGGGGGCTAAATTTAGAGGCATGTTGCACCAACCCTACTCCCAGCTACAGGCCCATATCCTGTTTGGAAGTGTGGAAAGGAGAGGGATCAGACATCCCCTCAGTTGCTGCATTTGGCAGCAATTCTGTGCTTAGCTGGAGCCATGCAGGAGCACAAAAGGCCACTCGTATCTTAGACGAGTTGCCTCAGGTCTTCCTCTAACTGGGATGGGCATCTACGGCTCCACAGCAAGCAGTTCCTCATCAGGACAGTGGGTGGAAAAGGCTGAGGCTAACTCACTTTTTGCTCAATGCCTCCCCATCTTCCACCTTCGCCCAGCATGCCCAGAATCTGAGATGCTACCAGTCCCACAAGGCTCACAGCTCCAGGGAAGCCCCTGAAGCCACAGCAAACTTCACCTGATTTGCTGGGGTAGTGGAAACAGCCCTGCCCTGTAAACAAAACAATCCTATTAAAATTTCACAAACAGAATAATTCTGGTTTTGCCAAAACAAAACAAAAAGTTGAAACATTCTTTCCATAGGAAATGGCAATGCTTTCCTGTGCCTTATTTTGTCCATTCTAGAAATATCACTTACCTGAAAAGAACCCCCCTATTTTTACCAAAAAGAAGCTTTGGCTTGCAGGAAGCAGTGTTCACAGCACCTGCCTAAGCCTAACCAGAGCACAACGAATCCCCTGTCCCCTCCACTCCCTCAATTCCTCCCTGCCTTTGTGGGGCCTGGGGTGCACTTCTGTGTGTGAAGGACACTTTGAAGTGCTGATCACTGCCAAGGAGCTGCCTGTTGCCAAAGCTGAGTAGCAACACAAGGAATTAAGTAAGACCCGATTTTAAAAGCACCAGACCTTTGCTGCCCTGAATATTCTGCAAACCTTTGTGAAAAGCAGGGGTAACACATTGCACTGAGGTGAATGACCCCACATGGTGGGCATGGCAGCTGAGAGTCAGATTAACCCTCTCCGTTGGCAAGCCTGTAAAAGCTGAGCTTCTTCTCTCCTGTGCATCTAATATTCTGACTTGTAGTGAAGCAGGGGTTTCAGTAGGTGTACGCACTACCGTGCTTTTCTCAGCGTAACACACCACTGGCAAATCACACTGCATGGCTTATTTCTGAGCACCATCTGCAAAGGAGGGATGTTATACAAATACAAAAGAAGGCAGAGCATTTTTTCTGCCCTGGTTCAGGACTCACATCAGTGGCAGCTTGGAAATAGTACTGCATTCTTGCCTGTCAGTCCAAAGTGAAATGAAATGATGCAGCATGCGGCTGAGTTTCCATCATCTGAGTTTTCTGTGCTGGAGGGTACTGTTGCTGTTTGCCACACATTGTCCTGGATCTCACCAGTAGGCCTAAGGATATCTGAGGCACAACAGTGTTCTTGATTTGTGCATGAATGCACAGGAATGCAACTCCAGAAATCATTTACTAGATGAAATGTAGCGCTTGCCTTTCCCCTTATCTTTAAAGGAGCAGTGTCAATACTATACTCACCAAGGTTCGACCAATTCTAATAAGACAGAGGAAAAGGTACCATAGCTTCACCTTCTAGATTTTGTCTACCTTTTATTATATTTTAAAGAATGCTTGATTCTCCAGAGCTCCAAGACCTTTATTTTACCGTTGAGCTGGGTGAAGAGGCCACTGAAGTTTAAGTTGAATCAACAGCATCACGCAGTTGTATTATCAAGCTTAGTCTCCACAAAAACTTTTACTTGATTTGATGTCTGTCATGAGTTGTCTGAGAGATTAATATTGTAATTTCCTTAATGGGTATGTGAAGACAGCAACTGGGGTCTAGAACTACATTAGGGAATCATGCTAAAACCTAAAATTATCACCAAAGATATATTCAGACACCTGTGCTAAGGGAGATGAGCAGGTCCACATGCCAGCTCATGAGAAGGAGAGTTGGCTTGGACAAATTCACAGGATACCTGTCTCACATGCCAGGGCAGGCAGAAAACATTTCACAGCACCCCAACAGCAAACTTGAGACCCATAGTAAAAGACAAAAGCAACAACTATAGGAAGAAAGCAGGAGATAAAAAGCTTTGACAATTTCTTGCTGGAGCAAGGGATTTGTTAAATGAACTCCCAAAGTTAGACTTAGTTGGTGTGATCTTAAATTTGTGTGTGTTCACCCCAGGGAATGGCAGAATCAGGAAATTAATGACCCCACTATTAATTTCCCTGATGTGTGGCTCCTTGGAGGAATTCCTCCCCCATTGCAGGTTTTGGCTCCACAGCAGGAGATATGACCTGAGGGACACTTAGAAGGAGCACTGCATTTTACATGTGAGACATTTAGAGTTTTCTTTCTATCTTTGTACACTGCAAATTCTCAAATTAAAATGTGCTCTGTGCCAGAATTGGGCTAGCATGGACCTCTCTTATGCACAGACAGATTTATTTACTTTGTATAAATGATGATTTGATTTCTGTGATGATGATTTGATTTCATCAAATTCATTAGTCAATTGTCCTTTTAGAATGCTGTTTCTCATCCTTCATCCTAGTTTCAAATTCACAAGGGGATTTTAACTTAGAGGCATGGTGCCTTTTTTTAAAAAATGGGCCTTGACTGTAAAAGTGCAAGTGAAAAAACTTGATGTACTAGGGCATTTTGTTGAGAAGGGTCGTCAAGCTGTCTTCTCCTGTTTTTCTCACCTGCTGACTGATTTGGCAAATAAGGACCCATCTGATGGTTAAGTGACAACGCTGAACACTAAAGGTCTCACCTTGACCAGTGGTCAAGCTGAAGAAGAGAACAGGTTCTTCGTTCCTGTTTCACAGACATCAGTGTGAAGCTGCTTTGGCAGAGACCAGGGAAAGTTTTAGCTGTTCTAGAAATGTATGCCTTGCTGATTAGTCTGTGATTTATAGTACTGGAGGTGGGTTCTCTCCTCTCTTGTAACTCATAGATTCTTCATCCTGAAGCATCATATACTGGCTGCTGCACAGGTAGGAAACTGGACAAGCTGAATGGCATGCCAGGTCTAATAATGCTATATTTATGTTTAAATAAACTGATGACTACCAGTGGAAGTCTCCAGCCTTCAAATGTACCTCCTGACAATGCAGTCTGGCACAGACAGTAAGTGTGGATTCCTCCATAAACTAAGCTGGCCTATTGCTTTATTTTTGCTAGCCAGAGGCTTCATCTGGGATCTGGCAGTTGCTGTATAAACACAGGTACCCTCTCACTGTTTCAGACCACTTTGGAACATGTGAAGAGACCCTGATTTTAATGCATGGTGCTCATTTCTCCTCTCTGGATGAAGGGAGTGCACTTTGGTATTTTACAGATGCAGAACGCTGCTGAGGATTCAAGAAAACGCATTAATCCCCAAAGTGTTTCTTGGTTTTGGGCAGCTTTCTGCCCTCCTTCCAGCAGTGACTTGGAGCAGCTCTTCTGGTGCACGTGCTGGCATGTCCCAGCTTTCTGCGGAGTCCGTGCCATGCTCTCCTGCAGCAGTGCCTGCAGAGCTGTGAGCCACACCGACAGCTCCGTGGCCACTCCCTCCTACCCTGGACTGTCCCACTCAACCCAGATGTGGGTTCACAGCCGTTGGGTACAGGGATCTTGGGCAGCGAGTGAGTTACAGCAGCATCGCGGAGAGCAGAGATGGGAACTGTTTGAAAGTGAACTGCTGAAGCTGAACATAGGATTAAACAAGCTCCAGTTTTGCAACTATGAACACCATGTGTTGAGTGCTTTTCCTTACCAGGCTGTGGGAATGGTCAGCAGGGCAGGAAGGTTTAGCTGGCCTTTCTAGGAAGATTACACCCGTCAGTGAAACGCTCCAAGTGCCGGGATGGCAGGTGGTGCCACAGGGTCAGTGGCGTGGTGATGGTGCCTGGCTTGTGAGCAGTATCCCAGTAACTGCAAAGCCACTGGTGGGTGAATTTGGATGCATTTTCCATTGGTTAGTAATAGAGAAGATTAACAATGAACAAAAACTAGCAGAAATAACGGGATATTCTGCCTTTGCCCTCTGTTTCCTCAACCTACGCCTGTCTATGACTGTATTTCCAAGCTGAATAATTTCCATCCACAGCATCCCTTTTGTGCATAGGCCGTGGAACCAGTGGTCGCTCTTGGCACCCGTTACTGGAGGAGGTGTGCAGGGCTTTGCTGCTGCTCCCAGCTGGCCTGGATCCCATACTGGAAGTAACAGTCCTGACACTTAGTCTGCCTCCTTCAAAGGAGTGATGGGAAAGCATAGTGTGCCTTTTGTTTGTTCCTTTTGCAGTTCCCCAGTTCTTGATGAAAACTAGCAAAATCCAGGCAAGTCAGCATTAGAAAACAAAAAAAACCAGTCCCAAAATCCACGAAATCCCCCCAAAACCTAGGAATATTTTTATTAGAAAAAATAGAGTTTTCCTTGTTGTTGTTGTTGTTGTTGTTGTTATTATTATTATTATTATTATTAAATATTTTGTGATTATTTTTTGCCTGACAGCTTCCATTAAAGCACAGCAGCCCTCAGTTTGGTGCTGAATGCCCTGCGTGGTCTAGAAAGTGAGATGCATTCAGTGCTTTAACCTGCCCTTAATTTCATTTCCGTGGTACTATTCCCTTTGTTCCCTGCAGTGTGTTGGGTTTTTAATCTTTTGCTCTCTGATTGCTTATTTATTTCTTTATGGACGGATTTATTTCACTCAGCTGCAGCCTTTGTCCTAGGCTCCAGCAGGCCTTCGGGGCAACTGGGTTTCTCCACAATCTGAGCCGAGCAATCCTTTCTACACAGTCACAGAGGACTGGTTTTATTCTCTTTAACTTGCCACAGATTACAAGAGTTTTGTTCTTCCTAATTTAATCAATGGTTGAAGTCTGTTACATAAGCCAACCTCTCTGAAATCTTTTAGACCCTGTTGATTTAATATTATTCGTCCAATGTTAAAAGCTAGTAGCATGAAGTTAAAGCAAAAATGGCATCCTTCCAGGCTGCTGGATGCTCAAACCTCTGAGGCAAGCATTATCAGCTTAATTTTTGTAAAGCTGTTCTTGCTGGCAGTCCTTTCCCCTTGCCCTTCCCCTTGCCCTTCCCCTTTCCCTCCCCTCCCCTTGAAAAATGCCACCCCAAGGGTTTAGGTTTGAGTCCAGGATTTTACACCTTAACTCAAGAACACACTCCTTTGGGAACACTTCCAACCTTCCTTTGATACCTGAGAAGGGATTGTTCACTTCTCTTAAAGTTGAGCTGCAAACAAAGGAAAGGATATGGTTTTGTGCCTACATCCTTTCTTCACTGTTTGTAAAGTCCAGAAACTTGTGTTTGCTTGAGGTTTTAAGATGGCTTTCTGGCACTTTCAAGTTCTAGATGTATCAGCAACAAAAGCTTGCTTTTTCTGTTTTTTTTCATGGAGCTCTCCTTGAAATTTTTACAGACATTCACATCTGGGAAATTTGGAAATGTGTGGTAGGAAATCTTCCCTTCCAGCTGTTTTACAAGTGTTTCTTAAAGAGCACAAGACATAGTCCTCCTGCCATCCTGCCAAAATACCTTGTCCCTTTGGTTATCAGAGTTTAACTTTGTTTGTAATTTGGATTTCACCAGTTCTAGTAGACATCTAATACATATTTAGAAATATTCCATGAATACACAGGGAAAAACCTTATTCCTGTAAAAATAAATAGTTCTAAAAGAAGTATTAGATCCACAGATAGAAAGAAATATAAAATAATTTTTATAGCATAGGAAAAAATGTGATCTAATGATTTAGAGCATCTACATTTGCATTTAGGTATCTTTTAATTCAAGCACATACCAATTTTTCCTCTCACAACTATTTCTATTGAGACGGTATCTAGCTTATAAATAGCCCATCTATGTAGTAACTGGGACTAAATGCACATTAGCTCTGGACACCACAGCATATGCTGTGTAAATTCATGAGGGAAATGAAAAAAAAAAAAAGTAATATTCATCTTTGCATTTTTTTTTTGTAACGGAAAATTTTGTTTTGAAGGGTGCAAAGCAGCAGCTTGCTTAGAGCAGACAAGCAGAACAAAACGTTACAAGTTTCAAGGCTGTCTAAACTAATCCTAGAAAAACTACTATTGAGGGTCTTTGGGTTTTTAGTTAGTTTGTTTTGATCAGCTAAACATTTAGTTTGATGTTTAGCCCTGGACCTAACTAGTGTGGACACACACAACTCTCCCGAGTTTTGAATCGTCCGGATGGTGTGTCATTCAAGAATCAGACATGTTTCTGCTCTACACCTGCATGTTGGAGGAAGAAAGGAGGGCACTACTATCACTGAGCTTCACACTGCCATTTATCACGGACACTGATGGAAAAATCTTAGGAAGTGAGCTGTTGCCTGCTACCCCTGCAACAGACACAATTTATCCTAAAGACAGACTGACATCTCCCCTGCCCAAATCTTTGTATTTTCTGCTGAGTGATGCTTCTACAAAGAAAGGTTGTTCCTATGGAAATTTTCTTTCCAGCTGGATTCTATTGAGGTATAAGGTGCAACACAAAGGCACTTCTGAACATCCTGTGTAACAGTCACTTTATTGCAAAATGAATATCATCAGGTAGAAAATTTACTTTTCACATAGTTCAACTCTCGAACCAAATGCATGTTTCATTTGTAGAAGGGAGAACATGAGCTACAAACTGAGGGCAAGACTGGCCAACTGCTTGAGGGGTGCTTAGCTTGTAAAATGCGAGTGAAGAGTCCTTCAGTATTTATGTTATCCTGAGTATTGTTTCAGTTCAAGGACCAGACAACATGAAACACTTCATTACTTTTACCTAGTCTATAGTATACCTGTAGGGGTTTTTTGTTTACCTGAGGTTTCCATTATTTATGCTGTAAAGGATAAACATCTTGTAAACAACGAGGTTGGGTTACGAGGTGGATAGAGGACAGTATTCTGACCTCCCTCCCAAACAGGCTGTTAAAAACAATAGATAAGGGGCTAGGTTCTGATAGGCAGAGATCTCATAGCTTCAAAGCTTTGGAAAATTAATCAACTTTTCAAGTTAGAACTGTTTCAAAGCAACTTGAATACAGAGAAGCCACTCCATGGAGGCATCTTTTGCTTTGAGCTTTTCATACCATTTACTTATGTACTTTGGATGTGTTCACTTCAAAATCATAGAGTACTTATTCCTGATTATTGCATTTAACAATACTATGAAGGAGGAGGGAAATGCTTTCTTATGCTTCAAGTGCTGTGTGAGTACAGAGTTTATTTCACCTATTTCCACATCTCGTCTTGTTTGATCATCTCTGTGAATCTTCTAGATAGCACATCCAAAATCTGACTTGTTCAGATGTCAGTGAAGTGCTGGGAAAATTCCTATTATCAAATGGCAAGGCTGCAGATCACCATAAAAAGTCAAAATGTTTCCACTAAAAGCAGCAGCCTCAATCTCTCTTATACTTTCAGAGCAAAGAGGCTTTGCATTTAGAAACACATGTAATCAGTTCACTGTAATTTTCTAAAATGAAGTACAAAGGGAAAAATTAGTTTCACCATTTAATTTAATTTTAACATTAAATTCTGTGTTTGAGCCAAGGGGATCAGTTACTTTAATCAGCATTAAACTATAATTTCCAAAACCCTGAAAAGGTGGAGGGAAGGAAGTAATATCGAGGGACACTTTCATGGATTTGTGTTTCAAAATATAAATGTTACATGGTAAGCATGGTCACAGTACAAATTGTGGCTCTGCCGTTGCCTCACTAAGTGAGTACCAAAGTCCTAATCTCTCTTTCAATGTCCTCATCTGTAAAATTGTAATATTTCCTTACTTCAGAGAAGTACTGTAAAGATTATTTAGTAAAATATTTGCTCAGAGTTCCAAAAATACTAAACATTAGGTATTTTAAATTATGTGCTAGTTTCTCTTAAGTGGCAGTAAAGCCTGAGTGAAGTGTGTTGTAGGAAATCCCCAGTGTGAGCTTCTGTGGTTAATTTTGGATAACGTTATCTACATAAGAGCATTGTATAGTAAAAGAATCACTCATAGCTTAGCGTCTTCTTTTAAACAATTACTTGTTAGCTCTGCTAAAAATGACACTGATTATTAAGAAATCCAACTGTGTGTCTAGTAGTAGTCTCTACACTTAGAAAAAAATTTAGAAGATATATGAGAATTCCTTATTGCTACTTCTTGCTTTCCAAGCTTTGGTTGAGAAAACTTGTACAGAACTCTCCCTGCAGTTAAGGACTGTGATAGAAACTGGTGACAGAAACTGTCTGAGGAAATTATTCTTTCCTACAGCTCCAGCTCAGCAAACACTGATCAGGGGACAACGTCCCTCCCCATTAAGACAGCATTTAAGCATGTGATTAACTTGCAGAATGTGCACCACTGCTAAAAGCACATGAATAAATTCCGTCTTGGAAAAGGACCATAAATAGACATAATTTGTCAGCGTCTCTTAAACACGTTATTTGGATTCATGTAACACCTCAACCAAACCACACAGAGTTGTGTGTCTGATAACTAGTGGTAACTGACATCAAGCCACTGACCGCTCTAATGGTCCACCCCTCCACATTATGTGATTATTTTACAATATACGCAAAAGTATCTAAAAAGTATCCCCTTCATTCCCAAGCTCTCACGAGATGTAGTTGATCAGGAGTCATCCTCCAGTTTTCAGTCAGTGATCTCGTGTAAATGCTTTTCTGCATGCTGTTCAGAAAGCACACATGCTGTCTTGTGAGAGATTTCTGTTTCATAGATGTTGAATACCCCGTAACTTCTGGCTTGCAGCATGAAGCTCTTCCTGGGCCAAAGCAGCTAGTCCTTAGGTGCTTTGTGAAGAAGTCTGGGCATCATATTTCCTAAAACTGTGGTTACGAAAAGATTCCCTGCAATGAAACAGATCCATAAATAAAGTTGGCAAATGGAAAAGAATCCAAGAAATACCTGCCTTGTGAAAAGGAGCAGCTGACAAATCATCAGCTGAAACATGTTATGTGTTGGCAGGTCAGAGGCATATTCCTTCTTCTGCTCCCATCCCACACTGGACACAGCGGCTTTGTGAAGAAGTGTATATTCATAAGTAAAGAACAGAAGTTAAGATTCTTCTGTCTCAGTCATGGGACTAAACCAGATTATGTTATCTGGGAGTGAAGGGATCACTCTTACTTCATGCTGGCTAACACCACACAGTGCCATGTGTTCAAAACAAACACATACCTGTTCTACCTCCTTCACGGCTTCAGATGTTGAAGAAATGGCAAAACATTTCCAATATCTTTTCATTAGGGTGAGGGGGAAGTCTTCTCTAAAGACGCATTAAAATGACATAAATCCCCTACTCCAGGATTGAGCCACTTGAGAAACACAGTTAATACTACATTCAGCTCCAGTGGAAGTCAGCAGACTTCTTTAATCGAGTATGAAGTGGGCAGTATATATTATGGACCATTTTCAGCTGCCAGTAAAACTGCCTTTCTTCCTTGCAAAAATGGCATCTTTTTGTATAGCTACAACAGATAACCCTGCCATAACTGTACCTTGTGCTATGGACTTTCACTACAGGTTTGTAGAGCTCTGGGATCTTCCTCTCAATCATGGGCCTCAGGTTCTCCTTCAGCTTCCCGTAGTTCTTTCTGAGCTCTAGCTGGTACTCCCGCTGATCAGCAGTAATAAGGCGCTTGTTTTTCTCCACTGCTTCACCACACCTAAGCAAAAGGAAAGAAAAACAGGCATGACATGTATCACCTATTTCTGTTAAACTCATTAATTTTGTGTTAGATAGCCTGAACAGCCAAGGATCCAGCTCCTCTGGGCTAGGCATTCCTCTGATAAGTTGTCAATTCCACAATGATAATGAATTAATAAGAAATCTCTGTCTTTTCCAAGTACAAAAATCAAGGCAATATTTTTAAGATAGTAGAACACATGAGGGAGCAAATGTAATGACTGCAGAATACTGAGCTACCTGCCTATTTACTGTAAACAGATGCAGTGACAATAGCAGAAAGTAGAGTCTGTATCTTCTGCATAAAGCTCACTTTTATTTAACTCAAACTTATCCTTCAGCAACTATGTTTTGTTTGGACTGAGGAGATGAGTATCTTGCTATGTGAGTATGCTTGTTAAGATTTACAAGCATCTCTAAAGCAAAGGCCATATGTGTCTACCACTACCAATGTGCCTGCTTGGTAGATACGGACAAATGTTTTCTTATGAACAGCTTCCTACAAAAAATGTCATTTTATGAAAAATAAAATCAAGGCAATAGTCTGAAATGTTTGATTCCTGTAAAATGGCAAAAGACAAAACAAATGGAAGACCTAAATTTGTACATTTTTAGTTTGAAGTGTTAAAATTTGCTCCCATTTGGGATGCCAAGCCTACCAAAGCATTGACCATGAAGCAGAGATAGCAAGTCTGGACCAAGTGTCTAAAGAGTGAGATGCCAGGATTCATGATGATAACTTGCACAATTAATTACACAGTCATATTACCATTGCATTATTGCGATTATTTGCTTTATTGATGCAATTCAGCATTTCAGTTTTGTTTTACTGACCTCATTATAAACTCTTTGAAGCACAATCTCAGCTTGTTGTGATGTCGATAAAGTTTGGGGTCTGCTGGAATTTCAGCCAGGAACACTTGCGCTACCTCTAGCGGTCCCTTATAGGAATAACATAGGAAAACGTCAAAAACACCTGCTTAGACTGAAAACAGACCACATGCTTGGTTAAGCTGTTTGTTATTTCGTGAACGGAATTACGAAAGAAAACTATGCATAGTCACCATAACAGGATATTTTCTTGCTTCTTTTCCATCCCGATTTTTCCTTTTGCAGAGTTTT
>VZTL01038151.1:28649-60961 GCA_013400535.1 Scopus umbretta | reverse complement strand
TGTCATGTACAGATATGCCTTGGTGTAGCAGAGACCAGGGAATGACACTGAAATGCAGTGAGAAAATAAGGTACTTTCCTCTCTTTTACTCTCTTTTTCTCTACGGTATGCCGGGTAGCAAATGGGAACTGCACCACTGCTATGCCCTGCCCTTGGCTTGTCTTTCAATGGAAGACTGTGCTGACATAAGTGCTAAATGCTCATGGTCAAGGATTGCTATTAACTTGTAGGAACAATTCTGAAGGGGGCGTATATTCTGGCTTTTCTATACCAAATGAAGGGGAAAGAAGCCCCCAGAATCAGTTCTGGTTAAGCTAACTGGATGTAGATTAGATTGCTGTAGGAAAACCCAGCTCACTTCAACACGGAGATGAAGGAGCAGCGGGAGCCAGACGGTCTCCTGCTTTGGAAACGCTTGCAGAGCTTCTGAACTCTGTTTCTTCATGAAGTCCTGAGCAGGGGCTGCTGGCTGGGATCAGAGGGGAGCTTGGGTCCCACATGAGGGTGATGGCTGGCCTAGCTGTGGGCCCCGAGGACTTCTCCCTGGTCTCTCGCTGCTCTCAACTTCAGTGACAGTCTTATCTCCTCACCGAGCTTGTCCCAGTTAACTGAAGCTGGGAGCTTGTCAGGATTCTCCTCTGACAGAGAATTTTAGTCTTTGTTCTTCACACATATTCTCCTTTGTAGAAGAGTACAGAATCTGCTTTCTTTTTAAGTATAATTTTGAACATATTAATGATATTGGCAATTACTCAAAGAAAAACATAATCAATGCTTGTTAGTCTGTGTGGTGATAAATTTTAAAAATACAGTCTGTGCTTGTCTGGAATTTATTGCTTCAGGCAAGGTGATAGCTTCAGCACTGCCATTTCCAAAGACTGTGCTGTGCATTTATTTTCTCATTAGCATCTAGTTTCTATTGTATATTTTGAACAAAGGTAACCTTGGAGTAGGAACACATTCCTTTCTGTCAGGAAGAACTTGTGATGCTGTTTCAAAGGTGCATGCATGATTGAGCAGCAATACATCACAAGAAGCTCTGCAAAGAAGATAATTCTCCGTGGGCTGTAGTAGAAGAAAAGAAAAATCCATTTTTTTAGATTACCATACTTTGTGTGGGGGGGAGGGTTAATTTATGTGTGTTGTGACAAGCTCTCTCAGATGGCGAGTAGACTGTTTGTCAACTCATAACTATCATTCTCCAAAATAGCAAAGATTCAACGATTTGCATTTTAGGAGGGTTTGATGAAAATTTATATTCCTTCTTAAATGAGGGAGGCTGTTGTCAGTGCAAATTCTTTAAAAAAAATGAAAATATAGACTGATTTTAATAGTTCAAGAGAGGAATTTGAAGCAGGGACTCTTAACTTACCGCTGCAGCATCCATTGTATAGTGTAAAACCCCTTGGTATATTGTTAGCATTTAAAACATGCTTAGGATGCATACAGTCCACACAGAGCTGGAAGTTCATAGGAGCTGCGTTTCCAAGGATGGAGGAGAAGACATGCTGTGGAGGCGGGGGAAGGAAGTCTCATGGCAAAGCACTGAGCTGGGCCCTGGAGGAAGAGGAGGTCTGTGGCGGAGGGAGAAGGCTATGTGAGCAAGGGTGGGTCACCTGATTTGCGCTCTTTTGCTTCTTTGTTGCTTGTCTGTCTCCTTCATTTGGATTGCAGCTACTTTGGATTGGGGGTGTCACTGTAAGTGATGCCGTATCAGAGCACCGGTTTTGCTCAGCTGTGTTTATTTGGGGCCTGGCACACGCGGACTCTAATGTCACATTCTCGCTGCAAAATAAATAATAAATTGTGACTTCTCCATCAACAAATATTAGTGGGAGACCTGGAGATGGCCTCTCAGGTGCTCCTGTTTTGAGAGCATCTGCATTCCAGCAACATCTTGGAATATTAGACCCAGCCCAAGAAGGTAACTAGGAGCGGTCCTTCCAGTAGCTTGGACCAGAGCTGGGGTAATAACCGCTACCCAGCAGCTTGAGTCCCAGGAAAGACCCATTCACATCCCCAGAAACCACAGGGCATAGTTAGAACAGGTCAGAGGAAAAACACTGGTGGCAGAGCCAGGTATCAACCAGGATGCTAATCCCAGTACTCTCATTTAACAAAACACAGGCCAAGATTTTTAACAACTCTGCTTAACCTCAGACCCGTCTGCTCCAGCAGAACCGTGCCCCCACACCTGAGGTAAGCACTGACTCAGAGGAGTGGCTTCTGCTAAGAACCCACTGCTAGCTGTGAAACCTCTCATGTTTGGAAAGTTCCACAGTGTAGGGCCAACTGTCTCTTACGCTGCCAGGATTTTGACTTAACGTGCCATCGCTGCAGCTAACAGCGCCGTCCGCGCTAGCGCTCTGGGTGCACCCTCAGCGGCCTCCTATAGATTAGCTGAGCTGTCCCAGGAAAAGAGAAGCACAGATACGAACTGTGGAAAGAAAACAGTATTTCTTCAGTTTGCTGTTCTTTATGGATTTTAATCACAGCTGCGATGGCTCTATCCATGCTGAGGATGCTGTGTGCTGAGCGTCAGGCTGAGTACAAACAAGCTGCTCGGGCTCATCCTGCTTCAAAGCGAGAGCAGCGCCTGGGGAATTCCAGAGATATTAAAAGACTGCACCAGCCAAAGCAGCTGAATCGTGGCTTTTGGCTCTCAGTGTGAGCGAGCTGTGCGTTGGCCCTTGCTCTTCTGTTTTTAGGATGATGGAGATAGAACAGGGAACTGACGCCCTGGAGTTTGTCGCTTTGGGGATTTTTCTGTGATAGCAAGTTTGAATCCTCAGCCTTCCTAGGGCACAGGAGTCACAAGAACTCGCTTTATTCGATAATGGGGCTGTTCACTCCTGTACCAGGTTGATCCTAAAGGGTAAACCTCTATCAGAGAAGTTACTGGTTTAAGGATAAACTTCTGGTGTGAGGCATTGTATAATCACAACACAAAAAGCTGGCTCTTAGCTTGAAGAGCATTAGCTCTGTAGTCAGCTACAGCTGTTCTGGCTCAGAAAATCCTATTAAATGAAATGTCCCTTTCTATTCATAAAACTTGATGTTTTTTGAACAATGAACTTTAATGTGTTTGAAAGTGCCTTAAATTGGTAATAATGACGAAATGCAAAGAATCATCCAAAATTCTTCTGTTTACTTCTATAATATAAACAGCTTTATTCAGTAGTTCCTGCATGGGGTATTCAAGATTTTTGACTGACAACAGAAATCCACATATGGCTCAGAAAAATGTTGGCATGCTCTTGTGTGAAGTTTGTTAAAACTGTATGATAGACATCTTATTATTTAAAAGCTCCTTTTTCTTTCAAACAAATTTATTCTGTGGTTTAAAAGCTGAGTATTAAAAGCTAATTGGACGAGGCCAAGGATACAATTAGATTTGTACTTAGGCAGTATAGTCTTCTAGGACTATTCTGTAAAAGAACTCGGAGTCTGAAATTGAAGTTTGTCAGAATATCACAATTGGGGAAAAAAAAATGCCATCCGCTCTAAGTGACAATTTCAGTTGTACCAGGAGGTTCTCAGTATCTAAGGCAGAGAAGACCTGGTGCCATTATTTACCATCCACCTTGTCAAGCCTTCTTCCTCCCGCCTCTCCTGGGGGAGATGCTGACTGCCAAAACCATCGGACCTGCTGCTGGTATTTGTAGGATTAAGAAAGTTGAACCAACATTTGGTCACTCGCTGAAGGCTGATGATTCATAGCTGTTAGCAAGTGCATTCCGTAGTGATATTCTTTCTGACCATCAAATCAATCACATCTTTAAGAAGAACAGAAAAAAATTCATTTGGGAAATAAGAATCTTCACAAGCAGCCTAAACTTTTTTTTTCTTTTTTTTTGGGGGGGGAATTTAAATTCTCTCCTTCCCTTACACAGAAAAGTTTCAAAGGAACATCTTCCAGTCTTTTTGTACTCGCTTCCTTGTAAAGTCAAAGATGAACAAAAGCTTTGTGAAGGCATCCTCCAAAAGTAAAACCAGTCAAATCAGGCCAAGTTGGGTTTTTTGGCTTTCTGTTAGGTGTTTAACGACATTATGATTTCTACATAGTAGCTTATTTTTGCCATTCAAACATGTGCAACATGCACAAACATGACTCCCCTGCACAATGGTACTGTGCTTATTTAAGCCTTGTTTTAAAAATCCAACAAGGATTTTTTTTTTTTCCTTAAAGAACAATAAATGTGAAATGGAGGGCAGAAAACTGACTTAATTTCTTTATGAAATCTTTGTGCTTTAGGCACACGTGGAAAACCTGTACAAATTTTACACATTGAAGTACCCCAGACTTCAAATGTGGGTAACCAGGCAGAAAGGTTCCCTTCCTCAAAGCTTAATAAAGACTATTCAAACGGTATCTTACAACTTTGGTGGCAGGAATTGTTTCTTGTCTTTGCTAATTTCTGAGTAGGGCAAAGATATATGAAATTAAGGAGAGAAAGAAGATGGGCTACGCAGGAGTACTTGAAACCTCCAAAATTCAGACATGATCTGCAATGTTGATGATGATTAGGCTTAGCCCGTGTGTTTTCTGTGGCCATTTCTAAGAAGCAAACCACCTCCAAAATCTAAGCGGCGTACCAGATCTCTGTCATTAGGGAGAAAGCTTAAGGTGATGCAAATATACTAAATTTATAACAAATACATTGTTCACATCCAGTTTGCTCCTGATACTGCAAACATTAGTGGAACCAAAACCAATCTGGTGTCTTGAGGTCTACAAAGTCTGGTCAGTAACGAGTTACACCTGTCTAAATGCGGTCCTACCACCGTGGCATCAAGGAGCTGCTATCTTAAAGGCTATTCCTCTCTGTGTGTGAAATGGGGTTTCATGCACAAAGAGGAATGAACTACACGCCTGTAGTTCAACCAACTCCTCCTGATCCCCCACACCAATCACAGTGGTGTCGGTTCTCAGGTCATTCATCTTACCTCCAAGTTTATTAACTGTCCGCAGGTTTCTGGATCTTCTGCTTTTCTACCTTTGCCTGGATCATTTCATGGCTGAGAATATACATCTAGAAAAGCACAAATGTTTATTTCATTCAACTTACCCTGGACTTGTAACTGCATTTCCCACCTATGCTATAACTTGTTGGGCCTCCCCTTATGCTTTTACCTGCCTCGCTGTTATCACACATCAAAGATACGTGCCAGGTCCTGACTAAATACAAGGCGTGCTCTGGCATATTTCTCTGTAAAGTGCCAGGGGCCAGGTTCTCCCCTCGGCCTCCGTGCACGGCTCTGCTTTGATCTGGCAGGAGCTGTGTGCACAGGCACCTGGAGGAGCGGATCAGCTTACCTGTGGTTTGCCTCCTCTCCCTCCCAATTATTACAGGAAGCAGCAGCTTTTACAGTGTAAATGAGACATTTGACAGTGGCTGTTGTCAAAAGGTTCCTCATGATTCCATAACGCAAATCTTGCATATTAAAGAAGTTGTCCCTCATTAGGCACACACTATCATTTATCACGTGGCAGTATCGACCCGTGGCAGGTACGCTCCGTTGCTAATACCTATACGTTTGGGTAATTAAAGCTCATCTCTATCCTAAAGGACTTATAGTTGGAGCTTGTACGCAAAACTCATAGGGAACTTCTTGAATGGGAATTTTCCAGTTGTCAAATCTGAGTGGTTTTGTGGAAATGACCTGACGTACCAGACTTCTGACAGAGCACATGCATGTCTGAATGGCCACTATTTCCTACTTTCCTAGAAGCCCAGCCTTTCTAAAATCCCATACAAACTGAGTTAAGTACCACAGGGTTTCAATTCCATGAAAAGGCTGCAGGTCTTGGCCAAAAATGATCCTGGAAATGTTGTGGGGGTTTTTGGTTTTGTTTTGTTTTTCTCTTCCTCTGAAAACCAAAGTCTGGTTTACTATTAAGCTCTATTTATTGTCTAATAGAAAAGATGGAGGAAATACACCTTTGAGAACAAACAGACTAAATGACTTCCCCAGGGTCCCACATGTACTCCAGAGCAGAAGCTGAATTGAGCTTACAGCTCCCGAATATTAGTAGGGCCTTAACCACAGAATGATCTTTGTGTTGTTATGTTAACATAATCTCAGTTATATGCTGGCTGACTTAAACCTCTGAAAATAAAAGCACAGCTCTAGCTCAAAAATGAAATAAAATTCTGGAATCACTTCAGTACTAGTGGATTATTAATATTAACTGTTTCAAGGAAAAATGTCACTGTTTTAGAGGAATAGCTTTTTTTTTAAGAGTGTTTTTGAAGGGCCATTGTTTATATTCATGTGGATTTTTTCCTTAGCCATTCAATAACCAGAGTGCAGGGAATCATCTCTGAGAAAGCTGCTCTGACTCTTACTCTGAATCATTTACCCGTAATTAGCTAATGAATTTCATCTTACATGCAGTTAAAATGTAAGAGTTTGACTAGGCAATAGATTGAAAAAAATAATTTTCCTTCTTCCTGTTCCCTCTCTAGGCACTTGTTGAGAAATGTTTGAACGCACTGAAGTGTTAAGAGACTGAGAACTTATTAAACTAGCAGAGGGGCTGCTGTTTGAGGGGAGGCAAAGAAGAAAGTAAGGAAGGAATCTGAAGAACCTTCCCTTCCGAGGAAGATTAAAAGCATTTCAATTGGAGGAAAACTAAATGTCTTTTCAGATCTTCCTGTTGCATGCTTTAAAATCAAATGAGCTAGAAAATTTGTTTGGCTGCTTCTGTGAGCATCGGTCTTTTATGTCCGCATTGGGACACTGGACCTGGTGTGCATGTGCCCAGGCTAATTGCACTGGTAATGGTCTCACTGCAGCAACTGGATCCAAAATTTGATGGATATTTAGGAATAATGGATGCATTCATAGGGACTGGGATTGGCTAAACCCAGGATAAAGTCTTCAAATATCTAGTTTGCAGTCAGTGACTTAGCCAATTTTGATAAGGACATTTTGCATGAAAAAGGCTTCCCTTCCCTCAATAATTCATCAACTTCTGTGTTTACTGCTCAATAGCCATTGCTCAGCTCTGGTTAGGCATCTTCAGGGGTGGCTTCTCATAGGGTTTCTGTTTTTTAATACCGCACGTCCCCTGCAGTCTTCTCAAATGCTGTAACCTATAGCATCAAATCAACTTTAAATAAGAAGGGCAAAGTCAGCCAGCAGCTAGCTCTAAAGCAAGAGTAGTATCTTTGTCATGATGCTTGCAGGCTTGGGTAGAGGGTGAGCTTATGCCACATCTATCTCTAAGAGCACGCAGCCAGGCTCCACAGGGCACAGCCTCAGGATGAAGCAGTGCACAGGAATGGAGTCTGCAGTTGGCATATCGCAGTAACTGTAGGGGTGAGGAGAGACATCTGCTGCAAGTTTTTCCTGCTGGTGATCTCAAATGAGAAGCAGTTTATATTTGTCTACCAAGACTAATGCAAGGGCAAGGGACTGGGATACCCGTGTGGGTGCGTTTGCCACATATGAAAGGACTGGGGCAGGTTCTCCATGGGTCCAACCCACTGATGCCAAATAGGAAAGGACTGCTTGGCCTCCCCCCTGTTCCCTTCTGCTCTCTCTACCTGCGTTAAGTTGGATCTGATGCTTCTTGGGCCCTGCATGGGGCTGAATCCATTTGCTAATCCAGCATAAAATCAGCCTCCCAAAAACAAAAGGTTTTTTTTTTTCTTTTCTGAATGGCCACAGAGTTGGCTCAGCAGGAGGGGGGATGAATGTCAGAGCTGAAGCAAGACAGAGAGCAGGACTTCTGACTTTGGTGCTGGCCTCTCAGCTGTGCTGTGTAACTCCACCCGTAGCAGTTGTTGCCTGCCCTGGGAAGTAGAATTAACAAGAAAGGTTTGGTTACTGCGAAGTGTCTTGGTGTTTGTGAGGTTATTACAGGTTAACAAGATGATCTGTGGAGCAGATATCCTGCGCTGGGAGCAGATCTGACCTGACTCTCTGGAAGGGTGGTAATATACCTCTTACTTTTGCAAAACTGGGCTCATGTATGTGCAATGTTAGTTTGTTTCATGATTTACAGGCATGGAGATTGAAAGCATTCAATTAGATTACATGTGATTAAAGCCACTTTTGCTGTTAATCAGCGTGGATTAGGAGGATATGTTTAAGAGTTCAACACTGAAGGGGACTTAAAAATATTTGTGAAGTACAGACTTAGCCATTCATTCAGCTGTAAGCCTCTGGGATCCTGAGAAGCCCATGTTTTATTTCACAACAGCATACAGATGCACCAGGTCTGTTTACAGATGCGTCATGTTCTGTGGAAGGGACTTAGTGAGAATGTTTGCCTTGGATTTTTAGTGTTATTCAGATACAGTTCTGCTTTAGCTTGGATTTTAAGCAAGAAATTTGTCCCAATTCTACTCATGTTTGAAATTCAGGGTTTACTTGTACACATGCTAGTACAGATAGATCTAATGCCACTGAAGTCCTGCACAGTTGCGGGGATGCAGCAGGCATAGGGACCGAGCTGAGCTCCTGTCCCATCCCAGCAGGTGTGAACATACCACGTACGGATGTACTGAACTGTGCTGGGGCGGCCCATTGCTGTGACCCTGCCACGCCTGGCTAGTCAAAGGAGACATTTGGTAATGACTTTGAATCCGGGCCCTCAAATGCAGGTACCTTGAGCTCTTAACCAAACTCAGCGAAAACCTGATTGCTCGATGGGGTTGACTGCGTGCACCTTGATAGGTAGATGTCCAGAAATCCAGGGTGTTAAACAAAAGCCAGGAATGGATTAGTGTTGCTGACTTTGAAAATTATAGTTGTATATTTTAAGGACTGAAGTAAGCCATTCAAATCATCCAGCCTGACTACTATAACATTATAGAGTTTTCCTGCCTTACGTTCTAATTGAGATATATTTTATCTTTTATATATAAGGACCAATCTGTCACATCCCCCAAACAAGCCGTTCACCTACAAGTTGTCTTTAGTCTTAAAAGTGCATGTAATGGAGTTGATGTCTCTAAATTACTTTAGCAAGTTTGAATAATCTCTTCCATAAAATTGGCTTTAATCTTCAGCCTAATGTGATAAATTGAGCCTGGACACTGAGAAGCTGGATTGCCCAAGTAGGGCATACAGGTGCCCTGGCTTGAAACTTGGCTTCTTGTGATGATAACGTATTCTTCATCTTTAAAAAACAAACAAACAAACAAAAACCCCAAACAAACAAACAAAAAAAACCCCAAACCATATGGCCAGCTTGTTTACACATCATCTCAGCTAGTCTCCATGCGGTTCCTAACACAAGCATGTGGATTAGAAGTAGTAATTTTCTGCTACTACTTTTCCAGTTGAGCAATAAAATAATCCATGTTGGGGTGTGAGCAAGTACTTTTTAGCACACAACTGAAAAAGGGCTTATCAAAATTCTCAATTAAAACAAACTCAGCTCTGTCTTTAAATTTGAAAGCCTATTCATTGGCAAAACTCATTAGCTTGTCAGTTTGTTAAATATTCCCAGGACTAAACTCACATCCCCAGAAAGGACAATGCAAAATGCAGAGTTTTACAAAGCCATAAGAGCAGTGGAAGTCCTCCTTTCTCTTGCTAATGTATTTCCAGCACTGTTTTGCATCCTTATGACTCTGGGGAACATAGTCTGCAAAGTACATGATTAAGCATTATCATCATGATTTCAGAAGCCATTCTGTTACACCAAGTAATAATTCATTTTCCACCGTCGTGCACACCGATATTACTGTCTGAACTATAAGCTAGACCCTGGCACTTGCACAACAGCAGAAGAGAAGCCATAAACAACCAATAACCATTGTGTACGCTTTTTTCCCCACTCATGACTTTTATACTTAGTAAAGCCAAACGGGCCCATGGACTAGAATTACAGTCCTGCCATAGGCTTGGCAGTCTGGGCAAAATAAGGCTGTTCTGTTACTCTAAGGCATTTTGATTTATGGTTATAGTTTTCTGTGGGTTTGTAAGTCAGTCTTATGTTTTCTTGGAGGCACCATTTTAATTTTGAGGGCAAATCACAACCACTGTTGGATTTGTCTGTTTAATAAGATTGCTCCAAGTAGAATTTTATCTCCATTAATTAAAATATTCACTTAGACTCAAACTTGAAGTACTGTTTGGAAGCAGGAGATCAGCAGCCCCTGGTGTGGATGTGAGAGGGAGCCTGAGGTTGGCAGGAAGGTGGAGCTTTGGGGCAGAAAGAGATGCATGAACCTTTACTCTTTTCCAGTCTCCCTGTACAGCGACCTCATCTGCAATGAAATGGTGGCTGTCATGTCAACTGATAGAGTAATACAAGGGGCTCTGGCTGCTCATAATCCCCAGACACAAAACTGGAGACCTAGGCCCCATTTCCCAAACAGGGAGGAATGTTTTCATTACTATGTTAATTCAATCTCTCCTATAATAGTGATACTTTAATTGCTCCTCTGTTTTCCTCAGACATAATCCAATTCCCTTTGGCCTCCTAGTTTATCCACACGTTAATTGGGTTATTGCCTTGTAAAACAGAAGGGCAAATATACCACTTAAATTTTATCACAGACAATTAATAAGCATGACTGAGATTTTTAAAGTGCCTTAATGCAATTAGGTGCCAGGCTCCCAGGAATTTCAGTGGGATCTGGGTGCCTTCCTGTGTCACACCTACTTGGAAATCCCCATCCCAGACACCTAGGGAAAATGATAATTCTTTACTGTACATTGAGCACTTCGGAGTTTCTCCTTTTCAACCTGAATTCCTGATTCTACAGTCTTTACTCTTGTAAATCTGCTTTTGATTTAATCTAGTAAAATTCCTTTTGATTTCCTTGATTAAGGATAGCAGGGTCAAAGCCTTTGAAGTACAGCTGAAAGCTTCAAGTATAAAAAAGGCAGAGACTGGGCTTGGGGGACTGGTAATGGGACGCGCAGCGTCTCACGTTCAGGACTGCACTCCCTGTCAAAAGTAGCTCCACACTTCCTCAAGTTTGTGGCTATGGCACTCGTGTCCATACCCTGAAATCTGATGGGGCTGCTGAGTAACAGCCTTGTTCAGCAAACTCAGAAAGCTCTGAAGCTTTCTCATCTCCCCACACCAGCTTGTTGTGGAAAGGAGCTGGCATGGCCAGGTCTCTGCTAGTTATCCAACAAGCAGACAGCTCTGAGCCCCTCCTATTTCATGGGCACTTTTGTCCTGTGAATGTTTATTTTCTGTGTCAAGGAACACTGGACCAGGATGAAAACTTGAAATTTGTTAGGAATTGTTAGCAATGAAAATTGTTAGGAAAAAAACAAGTGGACCATCAAGAATGGCCCTAATTTATTTTCATTTGAGCAGTGCAGGGAAACACCAGGACTAAACACGCTGGGGCAATCTTAGCCTCTTCGCGGCTTCTTTGAAGCTCCACTCGTAGTGGCATGGTCAGAAATACCCTTCATGCATAATCAGAACCGTTCACCCTGTGACTCCTTCAGCTGGTCTTTCTTGGAGACATCACGTTGCAACAGAAAGGGAGATGGCTGGCACGTCCTTCCAAAGGTCTCTAGTGACAGCAGTATTGGGTAACAGTGAACAAATAGCCACCATCGCTACAAAGCCTTCATAAAGGAAACACATGTGCTGAACTAAGCCCTCTTTATTGTTACTTATTTGGGGTGTGAATCAACCAGCATAAAAGCCAATAGTGCATGATCAAAGGGTGAATACTAATGATAAGAATATTATATTAAGTCATGGGATATCTCTTCCATACCAGCAAAGGTATTATATTCATGCCCTGCCCACATGACGTCTGTGTAGTGGCAACAACCAATTTCTTCAAGCTAGCAAGGGAGAAATAAGAATTGCCAAAGCAACGCACACTTTGTATTCTCCTTCCACTAAAACACGGAGTGAATAAAACTGACAGAGATCATTTTGCTTTGAGGGGTTTTCAGATAAAAATACTTTCCACCCAACCTTACACAGCATAGGTATTATAATGGCCAGGGAAAAGTATACGCTTTGTAGACCATTGCAGGAGTTGCTAAAATTGAAACTAGAAGTAAGTTACAAGTGGTGTGAGAGAGCTGGGGACAAGTGCTCTTCCCATGTAGCTCAAGCAGGGACTGAAGACCCAGGACTGAGCTGAGCTGGAACCCCTGAGCCCGTGGTCATGGCCCTGGTGAATGCAAGATGTGTATAAATGCAGTGCTAGATTATTGTGATAGTTTCTCTTGACCTGTAACGCATTGTACACGGTAAACCTTCATGCGCCAGGGACGAAACAAGTCTCTTGTGCTAAAGGCTAAGGGATGTGCCAGGAAGGTGTACTGCCCTGCATCTGTCTTGTGTAGAGGCTTAACATCTCCTCTCAAGGAGGCTGATGTTGGCTGATATAGGATGTTGGTTTGGTTAAACCATGAAAACCCAAAACAAAGAAACAGAACTGATTTTTGTCCAGAATAATTTTCTTTATTGGGATCTTCCTCATTTCAAGTAATTCATGGATTTAGAATCAGGAACTTTTGCTGAGATGTGAATTTGGGCTTTTCAGGAAGTACCATGTTCCAAACTTCAATGGACAGAGGGATAACGAGCGTACTGGTCCACTTGGGTGCTTCGTGGAGCTAAGCAAAGTGTTTGCTTTTGATTCTGGCTCTTCCGTGAGGAAAATCAGCCCTATTGCTGGCTAGGCTTCCTGTTGAGCAAAAATTACTTATATCTGGGAAGTTTCTCATGTGAGAATGTAGAGATATGCTACTCCAGATGGGCGGATCAGGGTCTCTTGAGGGTGTGCATTCTTCATCACTTACAGACAGATCTTACCATATCTTAAAAGTACAGTTGTCCAAACAAGCTGAGAGCTTCATGTGGAGTGTCTCTGACCTGTTACACTGTAAGTTGGCTATGACCATCATAAGCATCATCTTAAAATCTACAGATGTACTTTTTGTGTTGCGTCTGCAGTTCTTCCATCTCCAGGAAACACCTTTAATTTAAATAGAAAAAGTCTGGGTCACTAAGCAAGGCAAAATGCTGTAGTGAGGAGTGTGCCATCCAGCCGTGATTGTGCAAAGTACCAATGCTTCCTTTCTCCCCTCTGAAGAAATTAAAGGAGTTACAGTCTTGTTTCAACTCGGTGCGGGTTCCCAAAGCTCGCTCTACCTATTTACCACCATTACAGCTACTGGCTGTGGGCGTTCAGCTGTATGCATATATAGAGGGAAGCGTTCAGCTGCCTGGGTTGTATTCATGGACAACAGCTTGGGAGCACCTGAACTAGCCTGGCCTCAGCACAATACCCGACCATGTGGAGTTGTGCCAGCATGTCTGGGAGCACAGGCTGAGCCTTTCAAAGGCATTGCTCTTCCTGCTGGAGTCTTCACAGTGGCTTTGCCGCTACTCAGCTGCATGCGGAACCAGCCAGCTTGTAGGACTGAGCGGTGAGTTTTCCCTTGGGGAAACTTCCCTGCCATTTCATTTGGTAAATAATAAAAATGAAACATGGAGATTTTCTCTCTAGCGGTGGATTTGGAAAAGAGGGAAATGACTGCAGTAGTGCTCTGTTTAATGCTCACTGCCACGGGGGAAGGGAGCTGCTGCTGCTAAATTTGGGGTGGATTAAAACTCCCTTGTAGTATAGGGCAGAGCATTTTCATTTGGAGCTTGGAGTCTGTCCAAAACAGAAATGCAGAAATACAGATCAAGCTGTGATTCTGACAACTGCTCAATTCTGTCCTCCTGTCCCTTCTCCCTGTACGAAAACTAACGCAAGTTTTAGTCTCAACTTAGTCTTTCGCCTTACCTTGCTTTCTGGCTGAGTACTCCTTTCAGGTAAATGCTGTCAGACAAGCTTGTTCTATTTCTTGAAAACTTAAAAGTTCAGGGATTCATTTTATGAGATTTTTTTTCCTTCATTGCAGGCTTCAGAATTTACATGAAGGGCCAGGACATACTTGTTGGTTTTTTTAGTCACAAAAATATCTTAAATAAGGTCTTTTATAGCCTCATAATCTTTATTTGTTGTTGGGCGTTTTTAATACCTTTCAGGATTTATTAGCCGTGTATACAGAAAACACCCTAAAGTCTGATAATCTGCAATATCTTTACTCAGGCTGTTGAGCTGATTGCACTTTACAAGACTTTGTGACATCTTAAGTACTTCATCGAAGCTACAGCTATAATAAGATTATTGCTAGGTTATTGGCATTAAGTGTAATAGTAGCCACAAAGTTTTAAAATTGTTGTATACATTAGAAATGGGATAAAATGTATCATTGATCATGCTGCAATTTATTCACAGTTCTTGAAGACAGCACTGTGCCCAGATGAACTGGGAAAACCCTGATCTTTTTGTTGATAAGAAGCTGAGCTCCCAACAGTTTTACACCAACAGGATCAGGCTCACAGAAATAGCCCGAGATAGAGAAATTAAAATATCATTTAGGTTGGTAGCTGATCTGCCTCTCTTATGTAAGTGGGAGGTGGGCTCCAAATTCAAAGAAGCAGAGGGAAGTATAGCACCAATTTCCTCAAACTGTTTCCCAAATGACCCAGGAGTAATGGGGGATTGGGCATTTTCCCGCAATGTTTTTCCTGGTCTGTTCTTTGAGATATATTACCTTGGCCTCATTCTCCGTAGAAGAGCTATCTGGATTGAATGGTCTAAAGCCTTTAAGATCAGCAAGCACAGATGGGAAATTGAGTCCTGTCACTAACTTTGAACAGGCAGTGTAAGATCTCAGGGATAAATGAGAAGGCTTAAGGGAAATGTGGTGCTTAAAGGACTTTATTACTTACATCCTGTAGCACTGATTTTGATTAATAGCTCTCTAATGCTAGAAGCACCATATCCAGATCAGAGGGAGCTCCACACACTGGAACTATACAGGGCCCCCAGAGCTCAGTCTACAGGGCACAATCATAAGATAATTCATGTGGTTGTAAAAAATGGGATGGCAGAAATGGGCAAGAGGGCAAAGGTGTTAAAAACGCAGGTATCTATTAGATCTGTTTCAGTTAGGATCAGCCGTGGTGCATGCTGTGTGTTCAGAGGTGTTATTCTGGGTTGTTACCCCGGTACTTCTGAACGGAGTTGAGTCTGGGGTGCTGAAAATTGTGATTGTGATGCAGATTGAGCCATTCCCTTGTGTGCCATGACACAATTTCCCTAGCCCAGAAGGACCATTTGAGGCTGAGAGGTTATTTGACGCCTAGGGATGTACAGGCTGTAACTTTGCCATCTACACTTGCTCTGTCACTCTGAAAAATCAGCCGTTTGGCTGGCATGAGACATGAATTTCCCATTCGTACCAGCTGGTGCAATGCAAGTTTCAGAACTGTTTTACCTGGGGAGATCTGTGAAGGCGGCAATAGCAGTTGAAGCTTTATCATTTTTTTCAGACTCCTAGGTCTGAAATTCATATTGTAGGCTGTGTTTATGACCTCAAACTGAAGATGCCCACTCTCTTTACAGCCTCAATATAAGTCTTACCGGAACCTCGTGAGAAAAGTGTTATCCCCTTTCGGAGCAGAGCGAGCCGAGGGTTGTGATCCTGAGGTGTCACGCAAGCCAAATCCAGCTCTGCTTTCCCTGGCCACAGCCAGCCCAACTCCTGTGAGATTAACGAGCCAAATTCTGATCTCACTTATATTTGTGGAGTTGTCCCATATTCGTCCTCAATAAATCAGTCTTACCCTGTTCAGGAAAGCCAGCTAGGTTTTGGTCCCAATTAAGTCAATGGGAATTTTGCCATTCACTGCAGCGGGGTTGGGTTTCGTTTGTGGTTGAGAGCTTTCAGTTCAATATAACTATTTCCTACTGGAGAAGGCAGTACTGTCCCAAACCTGAAATAAATACTTGGCATCCTCTAAACCAGGCAGCTCTCACCTAAAGGTGCATTTCATTTCCGATAAAGAGTGCTGCAATATTTGGTTGGCCAGGATGCTTCCCTTTCATGCTGAATCAACGGCTCTAATTAAGCATGATGACAAAATATGAGGACTTCTGTGTAATTATGGCAATGGCACCACCTGCCTCTAATTAAGCTGCCAAAACATTTGGTCTAAAATGGTGCAATGAATAAGAAAAAAAAAATTATATCCAATATTTTGGCAATGCAACAAGAGGCTGCCTTTCCTCATATAATTAGCTTTAACAAAGTGTTGTTAATCTGATTTCTGATTAATAGACTATTTAATCTTATAGCAGTCTGACAAGACTCTGATCTGCCTCTGGTTTAAGTTTCCACCAAAAAAAGCTAAGATTTCTAACAGTTTTAAGGGATATACTTATATGAGAAACATTAGATTTTCTTATTCTTTTCATTGTTCTTCGTGAGAGCCCCAAAGGTTACATTCTCTGAATTCACTGAACTTCTAAGCCTTTCATTAAATTGGAAGCCAGAAGAAAAGCTAATTTTTTTTCCTCTTCCTAATTCCTTATACAGAGAAGTCACTGGTATGACTAATTGGGGGGAGGAGGGGTGCCCAGAAACGCTACAAACTCGGCACATTTTAGAGCTGCTGGTCGGCTGGCAGAAAGCATCAGCTTTGTGGGCTGCTGTGATGCCCTGGGGTGTTTGGTGGCTAATGGTCTGCCCCTAGAAGAGCTTCTCCAGTTGGATTTAGTGACAATGAGGAGGGGAATATAACATGTAACAACAGCAAAGCAGCCCAACTGCTTTTTCAGGACTTGTGTGGCCATTTGGGTTTCAGAGCTGTTAATGTAACCTGGCATGTTAAATCAGACATGATCAACACTGTAAAAGAGCCAAGCATACCAACAGTACAGATGGGTGGCAGATAATGAAAGCAGCCATGGCTGAGCAGTGTAGAACTGCTGATCAAACCGCGTTAATATATGGGACTTACATTTCTGAAAATCAGCATTTGAATACCAGGGTGAAAACAGGTAAGGCTGTATTCACTGTAGGTGCCAAAACTTTAAAAGCAAGTTTTCAGCAGCTTTCTTGTGTCCTGCCCTGGCTGCCTTAAATTTTCTTTTGGCATGATTCTTCCGCTGCCCTGTGCCCCCTGTAACGATTGGTGACTCCGTAAAGTGGGTGTACATGCTTTCCACCAGCTGCGGTGTTTTATTTCTGTTCTCTTGCCCTGTTGAGGCTCTTTCCCATAGCAGTGGCTGGGCTGGATTATCTACTCCCACTCCAGCTGCAAAGTCTTGACTAGCTTTAAAATTCAGAGAAGTTTCAAAAAAAGTCCAAGAACTTGGCAGCTCTCGGCTATTTGTAATGACTGTTAATTCAAAGGATTTGTTTCAATTTTCTCAGCCTGAAGTAATGATAACAGCAGTGTTCTTGTATCTGGTATATTGCTGGGACAGTGGTGCGATTTTTAGCATTTGAGAAGAGGCTTCCTGGTGCAGTTCCCAGCTCTGACAGCACAGATTCGATGGCACGAGTGACACTCCCTTTGTGGGTTAGACAGCCTTTATATCTGTGGGCTCACGTGCCCTTCAGAGTTGGGTGCAGAAGTCCATTTGTTATCTCCAGGCTTCCTTTGCGCAAGCAGTAGGTGGATTATGTAGTAAACCATAACAGATTTGCTAAATAAAAACATAGCTGACGGATTGTACCATACCCACCAGGAGAGAGGTAGCAGTGTAAAACCACCTCCAAATTCCACCTACTAACAACGCTTGAGATGTGGAGCCTCCTCAATAAATGCTTTCTGTACAGCTGCATGATAAGAAGAAAAGATTAGAGTCAGAGGTCTCATTTCATGCTGATAGAGCGCGTGGATCAAAACCCCGACGTGGTGAGTATCCCACATGATCTGCTGAAGCAGTGGGAATACCCAGTTACTCACCACACACTGGGACTCCAGCTGACAATAAAAGCCAGGATCTCTATTAATTCTCAAATCTTGTCAAAACGCCGCCGTGCTACTCCAACACACCAGCAACAAACCTTAGGTGACCTCTCCTCTCTTACATATCGGGCTGTCAGATGAAATGTCTATGACGTTTTTTTACCCCCACTCTCTATCTTATTTATCAAATATGTTTGCAGATGCAGATTTGGGAATACCCTGTGTTTACTTGTAAGCGTGCTTGGTAAGATTTGTTTTCTTAAGAGCTGATCCAAGAACTGAACAAATTTGCTCCTGAGCCGGTCTATAGAAGGAGATGGCTAGGGTCAGTTTGATGTTTTCCATGATTAAAGTACACTCTGCTGAGTAAATACAGGGAGGAATTATATATTATTTGACTAGCTGCTAATTATGGTGAGCTTTTCCTGACTACGCTTCCTTTACAAAAGATGAAAGTCAGATCCCTCAAAACTCTCTCATTTAGTTCCTTTGGAGAAAATTGTCTGGTAAATAAAACAAGTATTACTGCTCTAGTTTGTATCATGCTTCTTTTGCATGCTAATCCAAAGTTCCCCTGAGATAATTTGACAAGAAGGCCATTAATGCAAATTTAAGCGTGACCTAGAAAGGATTTATTTTTCATGTACCACAGTGATTCTCTGCTATTGTTATTTGTTTTGCTTTGTTTTAAACTGCCTAGTGTTTTGGGGTTGCCTTTCCTTCTCTTTAAGAAGTAAATACTAACAAACCCCAAAGTATTGCAGATAGCAGGATTAAACATTCTTTTTTCAATTGTTCAAATTTGTTTCTGTAATTTCTAGGCATATCATAATTTTGGGGGACTCCAACACCAACATTCATGTGAGATATCTAATGCAGAAACAAGCAAGGAACAAAACCAAACACTTGAGAATCTCAACAGTTCTGGGTTTGGTTATACCTTGTAAAGAATAAAAAGGTCCCAGTTACCTGCCTCCCTTTAGCCCTTTGCAGGTCACTGTAGGGCTCTAACTACTTTTGCAATTTAATATATATGGAAATAAAGTATGTAACCTTTCCCAAAGGGATCTCAAAGCTCTGTGCCATCTTCCTTTACTAAGCCCTTGAAAAATATGCCATTGCTCATAGTCAGGAGAAATAAATCTAGCTGGTTTCCAGTTAAGATGTGGCCTGACAATATGTGTTGGTAAAAACCTCTCTCTCTGAGCCCATGAGGTTTTTTCCCCTTTGGACTGCTCATGGCACAAGAAAAACGGTTACTTTCCTTTTAGCTCCTGAGTGTGCTGGGAGGTTATTGCTGACGATGGCACTGGGAACGCGAGCGAGGGCACACGCACAACTCACTTCTGGGTTAGTTAATATTTTTCCCTTTCAGGTCGATACATCTGCTTTATATTCGGCTGAAGAGAATGCAAAATACTTCCTCGTGTGGTGCAATGGGGACAGTGAGCAGTCCTGAGGCGGAGCGAAGCTGAATGACTTGAGGTCACAGAGTAATTGAAGCAAAGGCAGATGGAGGTGCGAGTCCCGCTGGAGCCAGGGCTGTGCCGCCAGCGCTCCCGCTCCTGCCCGGCCCGGGGAGCCACGCGGGGAGCGATGCCGCCGGGCAGCGAGCTCGTGCTGACGCCCTGCCAGCTTCTGCTGCCGGAAAACGCATCCAGTGTCCAGCCCGCTTGACCCCCTGTCTGAGTAACTTGTTTTGCCATTTGTCACTGCCAAATGTTTCTTTATTCTGCCTCAGTCATTTGGTTTGCCACTCATTTGACTCCCTGCATAATTAACTTTGCCAGCCAATTGACTCACTGTGTAATTATCTTTGCCAGTCACTTTGGTCTCTGCATATTAATCACGGTGTCTAACGGGCCTCGGGGCAGGCTGCGGCTCGGTGGGGCCGGCAGCAGGTGCCGGCCAGCCCTCGCACCCGGTGGGCACTGCCCCTTGCGGGGGGAGAGCCGGAGGGCCCTCGGCGCAGACGGGACTTCGCTGGGCCGGGACAGCTGCAGAGACACGCTGCCACTTGCTGCTTCTCTTCTCTGACCTGAATTTAACTCTGTTTCCCAGCAGTGCCCCCCTCCAGCCCTGCCCCTCCTCGTTTAATCGCTCTCATTTCATATCGTGTCCGTCTGCCTTTGTCAGCTTTTCTGACACGCTTCCCCGTGTGCTTTACCGCGCTCCGGTTGTGCAGACCGTCCCTTTGCTCCCCAAACGATCTGCAAGGCGTCCATGAATTCTTTGTTCAGCTTCAACCAGGGGGCTGTTTTTGCAGGATGCCTTGGTAAAATTATCTGACTTAGAGTGACAAGTGTGAAGAGCAGTTGCAGACAGTTTATACATCCTCCTCATGGAAAATAAACCTGTTAGTGTATGCCATATGCTACAAAGAAGTGGCGCTCGGCCACGCAGCTGAAACACTAGAGCCTTGCCTTGACTCTTTGTCTGCTTGTCTATTTGTCTTCAAAGCAGGAGCCCCTTACAGCTGACGCTTCTCCTTCTGTCCTGTTTGCCAAATAGCTGTGGACTTTGTAAATAATGTAGACAAAAGTTTTGGATGTTGTCGGGAATAAATAACGTAATGCCTAGATTTATCATCTAATCACAGAATAATGTACTTTGGAAACTGATCTTGCCTGCCTGCCTCCCTACCATTCAGAGAGGTTTCGTATTCTCCGTTGGTGCACTTTGCCTTTAAAATCTCTCTGATGTGTGCTTTGTTCTGCCCAACTTCAGTCTAGCTCCTTTATTGCTTAATCAAATTTTGTACAACTCTGTTCCCCGTCGGATACACTTCAGGTCTAAAAACACAATCCTGCACCAAAACCAAACAGACTTCCAATCTAATTTTCCCTGACGGTGTTTTCTAGTTTGTCTGGACAGCTAAAATCTATTACTAGGATTTTGGCCTCTCTGCATCCTTTTATATTGACTGGTTATTTCATAGTCCAGTTATTCTCCTTGCTTAGAGGACCTACAACATTCTTGTAAAGAGCTTTTTAAAATCCTCTCCCATTGCTCGATGTTTTACATTTGTATGTAACCAACAATGTCTCACAGAGCTTATTTTTCTGAAGTATCGAGGAAGATAAATCCCCAAAGATACAAAGGCGCAAGTCTATAGCGTGCAATCGACTGTGGTGGTGTTCTCTCACCTAATTTTGGTTGAGGTAGCTCCACAGACAGGAGCTTTCCAGCTTCTGCAGTTAGTATGGCTTTAACGTGAGGTGCTTTTGCTGCCCTGTCCAGCCCTGTGGAGCCGGGGCTGTGCTCAGAGCTCGCTTGTGGACCTTGACATGGTGCACCATCGGGTATGACTGATGTATTTTGCTCATATCAAGGGGAGGCAAGTATTCCCCCTCCTCCCAACTTGTCTTTTGGTCTCCAGCTTTTACATTCCCTGACATGTTCCTTGGAAGGCCTGAATTATTGTTGGTAGTGGTTTTGTTTTGCAAGAGTACAAGTTCTTTGGCTGACTAATGCACAGACAAATCATCTGTCCTGGCTTGGTCTTCCCATAACTTCTGCATAACAAAAGGAAAAGGAGTGATCACATCTCAGCTGTCCTGCACTCTCACGCCTGCGTTTCAGTCTGAGGCAAGATAAGGGTACTCTGCTGGGAAGAGATCTAAAGTTCACAATCTGGAGTTTTTCTTCTGAGGTTTAACAATTTTTTTTTACTCTTCAGAAAAAAATGAGTTCACGTGTGAAATATGACTGCTGTTTGGTTTTAGGGTTTTTTGGGTTTTTTTTTTTGTTTTTTTTTTGTCCTGAAGCATCTCTGCTCTGCCTCTCCCGACAGATTTGAGCTGCAATAAACCCACTCAGAAACGCACCGAGAGCTAGTTCTGACTGGTGCCGACAGTGCAGCTGCTGAAATTCGATTTCAGCACAGGAAGTGACATGACTGGAGCAAATTCCTCAGCTTGACATTTAAGAGCAAATATGACATCATTGGTGGTTTGGCTGGTGCTGTTGTTGTTTTGGACTAGGCTTGGGTCAGTGGGAAACATGGCAACAGAGGGGATGTACTAATGCGGCCTCATGTTGCCTGCTCAGCCGGGCAGAATTTGGGGGACAAGGGGACAACTTTGCGTTTTCTCCAGGTCAGTCCCTACCTTTGTGGATGTACAAACTCAAGGCTCCATGCAGAGGGAACTCCAGCAGAAAGGAGGAAAGAAACACAGCCCTTGCAACGAGCTCTAGCTAAAGATTAACCTTGCTGACTAATTGAATGTTGGGAATGAAAAATGTTAAAACAAATATACTAAAGAACCAGGCTGTATTTTTCCTCTCTATCTGCTGATGGAGGCCTGTGTTGCCACTTGTCTGGGCCAGCATCTTTGGATATTAAATAAACCCGGTCTCTTTCTGTGATACAGTACAGAGAAGTTAATTCAGCTCTATTAGAGAAGTCTACAGCATAAAGCAAGCCAATAATAGCTTTGAGAGTGTGTCCTTCAAGTTATATTTCACACCCACCTAGTACATGGAGATAACAATGTTTACTATCACTTTGTAAGTATAACTCTGGATGACTAAATCAGAAAGTAAAGAAATGCAGCTGCCTGCTGTATTTCTGTTTCCTTTTTTATATATTCACCTTTCTGTAAAAGAGCCTAGGGTCTGTGATCCCCTCCTATGGGAAAAGCAGGAGTAGGTTCCCCTCCGGGGAAAGCCTGGCACGTGGGTCTGGCTGCCCTGCTGCAGCTGGGGAGTTGGGGGGGCACGGACTACTGCTGCCAGGGGGTTTCAGCTTCAGTGATGGAGTAGGTTTGGTTCAGGACTTGTAGTTTAGCCTCTTCGCTCTTGTCTGAACCTCTGGAACATCATTATAGGAAAAAACGTTACCTGGAATAGTCTCATAGTGGGGATGTGAAACAGCGACGAGGGGGTTATGAGCAGCTCGGGGCAGCTGTGCTGGGTTCCCCGTTGTGCAGCCGGAAGCAGCTGCGGACACCGGCCGGAGAGCCTGCATCCGAGCGCAGCACAGGCACCTGGATGAGAGACCAGGGACATGCAGCCACTGCTCTTGCGGACAGTCCCGGGGCGGTAATGGGCTGCTCTGGGGAGGTGTCTCAGGAACTAGCTTTATGTTTGAGACCAAACCATGAATTCGCATGGTGTTACAGGAGGTGCTGGTGGGATGCCGGTTCAGAACAGAGCTTGTCAGGAAGGGACCCTTTGGCTGCAGGACACGTTGCCACAAGAGGTCAAAACGTTACCAAATCTTGATACCCTCCAAACTCCGTGCGACATCTCTCTCTCTTCACCAGAGTCGACCTGCAGTGATGACTGATGGCGTGAAACGAGGGAGAAAAAGAGACAACAGTGGAGGAAGGGGGACAGGGATGCTGTTAGAAATCATTGGCCTTTTAAGACGTCCTTTAAAGTCTCTCTGTTATTGCAAAGATGAGCTTGCTATAAACTCCTGAATGGACAGACAGAGCCTGAGATGCAAGCGAATGGGCCTAAAAGTTTTCTATTATCTGGGAGATTTCTGTCTTAATGGAAGCTTTCACAGGCAGCATGAGAGTTGAGCTTTAAAATTATGCCTCTGTAGGAACAGAGTGTGTTCTGATGGAAAAGGCAAGTAAATTGTGTTTTGTGATATGATATTGGCGACACACAGCATTACTCTGCTGTTTCTTAATTCGCACAGACTCCATCACAGACAGGGAGCCTAAATGTCTTCTTGTGGAAAAAAAAAAAAAAATCACCTTCTGCTCTCATCAAGAAAATACTTTGTTCCTACAGCGTAATACCTGGTCAAGGTGGCTGCTCTGTTCATCTTGCAGAGCTCTGCAGAGAGTTTTCCTCTCCGCTGTGCTGCCGAGCCCTTTCTACGCTTGTGCACACATTTTTCTTTTAATTTTTCTTTTGACAGTATCTATTATCTCAACCTGTAAGTGTGAGATTAATGTTTACATAATTTGAACCAGTTAAAACTAATTAAAGCAAACCCTCACCTTCCAGGTTGGGCTGAAATGGAGAACAGGCCATGCCCCAGTACACACACACGTACACCCACCTGCTTGCCACACAGCAGGATTAAATGGCAACAAATTATAATGTAAAGTTAGCCGGAGCTTCGCTACCGTGGTGCTCCTACATCCTGCAATTTCAGTCGTCGGATCAGGACTCTTTCCACATTCAAACCTGTGGTTTACAGAATAGATTTTGTACTTTGAGTTTTGCCACTACTGCATTTACTACTTTCTTTACTCACTGCTTCTGGGTGGTGTCTCCTTCAGGGACGCTAGCCACAGCTTCTATTGTTGGCTGCACCGTTTATCATAATTCTGCATTATTTCCTTTTCTGCCAATGGCAATCACATAAGAGCGATGGATTATTTACCTCCTTTCAGTTTAAATATGATCTATATATAATGTCAGCCTAGCACAATAGCTCTTACATTAGTTTGAAGATTTTAATTGGATGTATGTTCCAATAATTCCTAAAACAATATTTATTTTTCTGCCCAAAACTGGGATGCAATAAAGAGCCTGCCTTCATGTTTTACAGGTTTTTAAAGAGAAAGAATCTAATGAACAATTTTTGGTGTTATGCTTTTTTTTTTTTTTTTAATCTGCAATTAAGGGAATGTAATTACTTTTCACCTTGTCTTCTGTTTGCTTTTTGCATTCCACTTCTCCTGTGCTTGGGGTATGAATCATGTTTTATTTCATGACTGGAGAGCAGGCATGGGTGTGCTGCTGATTCTGTGTCTGGTCTGTATTTTTGGTAGAGACACTCAGCTGCTACAAATCAACAAAGGAGTCAATGAAGGCAAGTTGGTTTAGATGAGCAAAGGATGTAACCTTTGATTTCCTGCAAGAGAAAGCCCTTGACCCTGCCCCTTTGAAAAATCTAATTTAAAACAAAAAGTACATGACTGTCAATCAAACGTACTATTCTTCTCTTGGTGAGGGTTTGCTCTTGCAGGCTTTTTTCTCCTCCTAGGAATGCAGTTGACAGAACTCAGATAAAAACCTGATACCTGAGAAAGACCCTTCAGCAAAATGTTTGTCCGGCAGTGTTAGAACTTGCCCCTGGATAATGAGTTAGATCCACCTTTATCACTCCCTTGCAACTCTCACGCAATTAAGCAGCCGATTCCAGCGTTCGCTGAAACTTACTGACAATTATCAGTCTGTATCTGCTCCTGCTGACAATCAGTTTTACACTGGTGGGGCAGAGTGGGCTTGGGCCCATCTCTTGCAGGTTACCTGCCTACGTACAGTGCTTCCTTTCAAACCTCATGCTGTATCACTGATGCAATAACTTTGTAGGCTCAGCTGAGCTTTCCCTTGAACCTGCTCTCTAATTCACCACCGCTTTAAGTTCTTATCAGCAGATTAACTTACTGCTGAAACATTCTGCATTTCCATAGCTTCCAAGCCACATTGGAACATGGCTTCTGTCATCTTGCCACAACCTTGACATTACTCAACATGTCAGCTGAAGTCTTAGAAGCTTTCCAGACCTTTTAATCTTTACTCCTCACTTAATATTGTTCCCTTCAAATAGATGTCATTCCACCCACAGACAATCTGCCCCATGGGGATCTAAAGCAAGCTGGGTTGAGTAAAGACCCATTTCACACGTGGAGGAAAACACAAGAAAGATAAGGACTCTAAATATAAGCCTCCATTTAGGAGGACAATAAAGCCTGTGCTTAAATCCATTCCTGTTGTTACGAGTGCTGTTGCGAGAGCTATAAAACTACAGCCTTATTTGTACTTGCTGTTGTACAAATATATAATGAGGAGGAAGTGTTGCGTCCTGAAAGACTGCCTAGTAATGTAAGGATAAAGTCAAGAGCGAAACCCCAAGCAACACACAGGAATATGGAAAACTTGACAAACCCTTTACCTACAGAGGGATTCACTGGCCAAAACAAATTACCTGTTGAACAGCGCTGTGATTTCTGTGGGTATTGTGGCATATCCTCAGCCCAAAGCACATATTTAAGTCTAATTGAAGAAATTAAAGTTTAGCAGGTGCTTCAGTGCTTTGCTGAATCAGGGCCATAATGCTGCCACCAGCGATTTTAACACTGGATGGAGATGAGCTAAAGAATGTGTCTGGTATCAGTGAAATTCCTTAGTGGCACCCAAATTGGGAATGTTGTGTCCAGCCCGAAGAACTGAAGCCCCTTTCTGTACTGTGATTTTCAACTCTGATTAAACCATCTCAATATACGTTCCCGAGGCCACTGATGTAATAGATTCCTTCCAGAGAAAACACTGCATTAAGCAACACTGCCAGGAAATGGAAGCCCTCACACTCGGTGCCTGTATTTATTGTAAATATCCTGACTGAAGTCTTTTGTGTGATAGTTCGAGAAGCAGCTTGTTGTTGTCACGCTTCTCAACTGCACCATTGTCCAAGTCTGGAAAGAAATTGGGATCTCATCTGTGGTGAAAAAAAATCCATCTTAGAAAAAGAGATGAAACACAGTAAGGGCAAAAATAGCCTGAAAATGGGTTTGCAGTGAGAAAGTAAGTTTCCTGGAGGTCTTGTCAAAATAATCTTCATCAACAAAGGACTCTTAAATGCTATGGGATTTTAGCTATTTTTCCCTGTAATAGTAGCTCCAATACATCAATGCTCATTTCCCAAAAGTGACGCTCTCCCTGACCCTATGGTCACAACATGACCTTCAGCCCCTTGCTTCAAACACATTCAGCAGCTTTGCAGCTTTCTGTGGAAGGAGCCAGCTCACCTCACGCTTAGGCATTTCCCAGAAGTAGCAAAATTCAAGGGCAGTTTTGCAGCTGAGCAGGATAAAACTCTTGAGTGTTTGTGCTAGGCACTCTACCATGGCCGTACCACGGGCTCGAGAGCTCTTCTGCTGGAATCAACAAGCCCCTTGTCTCAGTACTCCAAATGTGCAAAGCTCCTTTATGAATTAGGCAGCTAAAATACATACAAAAGAAGCAGCCAGTTTGTTGGCTTAAAAATAGTATTAAATGTCATTATACTGTTAAGCATCAAAGATACAGAGCTTGGACCGGAGTTCTCCCCCGCTGAAGCCGGTTACTGACTGCAGGCTAAGGCATCTGGGCAGGCCAGCACTAACCAGAGGTGCACATCTGCTGTCTGTGAGCATACAGCCATAGCTCCACGCAAGAGAGCGTCCCCAGCTACTTTCAAGCTGCTACTGAAACTTGCGGGTCTTCCTATACACCTGACGACTTGCCAGATTCTCATTAAGATGTCAGAGCTAAAGACAGAGATTGTCCTGTAGAACGAGGGGCTCTAGCCATTGTCCTTGGGGACAACTGGAGATGCTGCTCCTGGGACGATAACTCCTGTGGTGGCTGTGGACCAGCTGCACCTGCCCTATGACTGCTGACAGGCCTCACCTGGTAAAAAATTATCACAATGCTAACAAAAGAACACAGCTATTTACCAAAATTGAGAGTGGAATATCTGAGTGAAATCACACAGCTTACTGGGCGTGCCTTTCAAATTTTGATAAATCCCTCTGTGAAAAGCTAGGCAATGTGTCACCACAGGTACCTTTCTAATTAAACTGAGAACATACCACATCTATTCCTCAATGTCCAGTGCTCTTTCTCCTGGGTGCAATTCTCGGTGCTGGGTTTGATCTATGAGCTCCTTGTGTGGCTTGGTTAATGGCTGCCTCGGAACACGGTCCTTTCTCCTCCAGCCATTACAGCAGCAGAGACCGACGGGATGCTGTGTCAATGCCTTCCTGAAGCCAAACTGCTGCCAGAGGTTTGGGCAGTTCTGCCTTACTGGAATTAACTCCCCTGTTAAGCCAATAAAACCTGTACGTTGAAGTTAGGACAGAGTATAACGCTAAGCAGTGTGAGTGAGAATCAGGCCGCGTATCGATCTTAACTAAGGAAACCAGGCTGGTGACTGTCAGAGGACACCTCTCCTTTCACAAAAAAAGCATGGAGTGAGTCAGCTGCTGATGAAGGAAATATACCCCTTTGCCACCTTTTTTTCTTTCCATCTGAGAATCACATCTACATGTCAAACGATGATGAGCAACAACCCTACCCTTCCTTCTACAGCCTGCCGGCGACATAGGAAATGTGGCTTGGTTGCCTAGAGAGACAGAAGTGATGAAGATGTGGAACGCCTGAGGACCAGAGGCCTCTTCTCTCTTCCTTCCATGGTGTTTTATAGATTCTACCGTCATCTTCTCTTGCCTGTGGAAGATGGGTTATGAAGTGGCAGAGAACGATGCTGTCGCACAGCTGGGTGAAGCTAAGGGGCTGCACCTTTGCAGAAACCGAAATGTCCTTTTTCAGGAAGGCAGAAATAAGGAGGGACTGGGAGACCAACTCAAAAATATTCTTGGGGTTTTGTGGTTTTGTGATGTTTCTTCATTCTCCCAGCTGTCTCATTAAAAATTAATTAAAATGAGACAATTAGCTGCTACTGAGAATTTACAATGCTGCTGCATCAAAGTACTTTGGAGCACTTACTAAATAACAGCTGAGTAATTGGCACCTATCTCTACTGTCTGTCACAAAGACAATGGACATGGCGAGGGTCCTGGAGAGATATGGTCTTTATTGAAGAAAGGAAATGAACGTTTAAACAGGCTAATTATAAACAACATATAGAAATTTGTATGATTAGCAGTAGCTCGACTGGCTTTTTTTTTCTTTTTTTTTTTTTTTTTCCTCTGCTTCCTTCCATATAGTTTTCTTCTGGTTGGCTATAAAATTGGTTCCCTGGGGATCAAATAAGAAAATATTTGTGAAATATTTTCAGAAAAATACAGTCAAAAGGCCCTTGTGCTTCTTAAAAATGGGAAATGTGGACACATGTCATCTGGAAACCACTGCCTGACAGTGGCTGCAGGACAGCTGCAGCTCCTTCCATACGTCCCCTCTATCCTTGCTTCTTCTCCTATTACTTCTCAAGCAGAATTCAGGCCTTGACTACTGTCAGGACCAAAATTATGAAGTCCAGCATTTCCCACGTCAAGCCTACCGTGCATGCACAGGCAGTCCTTGTGTGTGGTGCACCCACAGCTGGATGGGGTCCCCCTCAGGCACGTGCACATTTGATCCCTGCAAGCAGAGCCACCAGCCCGGACTGCAGGGAGTCTGCCAACCCTCTGCTTTGAGCGGTGATTTACTGCTTTTCCATGTGTGCAGCATGGTACGGCTGCTTCTGCCTCCCCAGCTCTCTGCTTCTGGGTGGCAGGATTTCATCCTGGGAAAAGGAGGAAAGAAACAAGAAAAGCAGTAAGGCAGGAGAGTATTTCTGATTAACACTCTTTCACAGACTACATTTTTATTTGAGACTATACCAATTCCAGTTTTCATAACAATGCATTTTTCCTCTGACAAGTGCTCATTTCATTTCATATAGTTGTCTAAATAGTTATCACACCGCTAATGTTTCCAACCAGAAATTACTCCCCAACGTGCCAGATCCAGACCTTCCAGTAATTTGTGTATGTAAATTCAGATTATTATTATGTTCACATGTAATACTACAGGTAACAAAATGAAAGAGCAGATACAAATTATCTGCATAAAAATCTGCATAAAATATTCACGTATGGAAATCTAATTTATCTTGTTTGTATAAATGTCTGAACATGTAAGATACATCAATCAATCTCACTTGTACCCATACAGCTCAGAAGCATGTCATATTTATGATGTGAGTCCTAACATCATCTTCCAGTAGTTCATAAAATATGATCACAGCTAGGAGCTGATCAGAATTCAGAACTGTATGATCATTTGGTTGCTATTGCGGGTCTAAAAAGTCTTTTTTTTTTTTTCCCCGCTATGAATTTTTCTCATTTAACAGTCAACTAAACTATAGTGATCTGGGAGTTAGCAGCTGAGGACTGTTCAGCACTGCAGGATGCTTAATGCAATTAGCAAAGTTAATAAAATGTTGGACAGGTGCCTTATACCAGGGGAAAAAGGGCGTTGTTCTTATTTGCTCAGGATCAAACAATTACATTGCCTTGTTTCTTTTAAGAAAGCATTTATTCTTTAAAATGGAATGAAAGAAAGAACAAAAATCAACGATTGACCTGTTATTGGTTGAATTCTACAGTGCGCTTCCCTGTTTTCTACTTCCAGGAGAACAGCTTCAAGAAACAACATGTACCTACTTGCAGAGGGGCACAGAAACAAAACATACACTGAAATGGGCAAAGCCTGAAGAAGATTACCCTGGAATATCTAGGGAACAAGTTGAAGCCAGTTTAGAACCATCTACCTTTAATAACGGGTGGAGGATGGGAAATGTAAGAGAGGTCAGAGAGGAGTAAGTATACTGTTCCTCCTCTTTTTGACAAAGCTGATCCTCGGAAATCACACACTTATCAGCTTAACACCTGGAAAGAGGGTAGAAAAACTGAGTCAGTGAGAGACAGCTGAAAATTACTCATCTGTAGAACTGGGGTGAGGAGAAGACTCCTGCTGAAAGGTCCATGAAGCATAAGAAAAGCAAGGATGTTGCCAGTAAGGTAAGTGTGCAAGTGCACTTGTATCGTCACTCAAGAGCTCACAAACTGGAGGACTCCCCCATTTAGGGTGAATGTTTTCCTGCATCTGTCCTTGAGGGAAAACTAACTGAGGTAATTCTCTGAAGTGATGTCTATGTTTTAGAGGAAGATTGGGAAGTCTGAGTGAGAGCCTGTAATTATGATGGGTCTTTAAAATAAAAAAAGTTACCATTTAGAGAAAAGACCTTAAGAGAGAAATTGCGGAGTCAGCCTGTCAGGCTGCCTGTGCTCTGGTTCAAGCCATGTTGTTCCAGGTTGTGTTGATTTTGTGTTTCCTTCACCTCTTCTACATTTATATCCTTCTAAGAAAAGATTCTACTGTGGCTGGAGCGAAACTGGAGGAAAGGATAGTCTTAACTTCTTCATCCCTATCCTGCCTCCTAAGCCATCCACTGCAGCAGCTCAGGGAATACACACAGCTGTCTCTGACCTTATGCCTTCCCCATGCCTTCACCTGCAGGATCCCAACTGAATCAAGAACAGAAAGCAGACGTACGAAAAATAGTGGCTGGAAGACGCAGTGTCACTTATAGCTCCGCGATCATGTAGGCTTCCCTGTCTTCTCACCAGCCATGGGGGTATTAGAGGGTGAGCCAAACCCCAAAGGGGCCCAATCAAAGGCAAACCAAGGATGTCCCGTGCCACGCACAGCTCGTGAAACCTCCGTCTGCTGGTGTCCCTCAGAAATATGCAGAGCACGGTTGCAAAAACAAGAAACATTTTACCATTGCTGCTGAGGAAAAGGCAGAGATCCTCTTGCAGAGGGCTGGTGTCTGTAGGCGACTCGGCGTGTCTCTAGCTATGTTTAAGCTGGGCCTGCAGAGCCACCCTCTTGGAGCTGAGCTCGCCAGACTGGAGGGCTAGTTTATTCCAAAGGGAAAACCTGCATGGGGACAGGCTTGGAGCATGGGCTTGAGGCTAGAATTAATGCTGACAGAGCCCCAGTCTCTGGGTAGAGCTACCCCTTTACCCTTTCCATGGGTGCAAAATAATTCTCGGTCCACAGGTGTAATGTCAGTGCCACCAGTAAATATCATATGGGAGCATGGCTTATCACTGTGGGCTTGAGCTGAGAAGTTGGCCTTCTTGAAAGGACTGTAGTCACTTGCCTTCACTTAAAACAAAAAGTTGATAGAAGCTGGTGGCTGAGATCCTGGGCCGTGCTCGAGGAACGGGCAGGCCGTGCTCTCTTTCAGGGGTGCGGGAGCTCGCTTCCAACCTGTGTTTTGTGTTAACACACAGGAATGCCCAACCCCTTAGACACCGCCCGGGCTGACGTATGGAGAGAGGTACAGATGTGCAGGCTGCCTGCTGCTCCCCTCCGCAACCCTGGGCTAGGAGAATTCCCTAATCCTGCTTATCTGGAGTATTTACACTCTTCATAGTACCCAAGTGTCAGCAGGCATGGCACGGCCACGTTTCAGCTTTGAGTCATCGGGTGAAAGAACTCCGGTCTGGGGCCTGTAGTGACTAGAAATCATTACCTGGTGTTGGCTGCTTGTCCTCTGCGAGATGAATTTGTGGGCTTGATCCATTTTCCCCACATACATGCATAAAACACCCACACATCTGGCTTGTATTAGCGTGTCCTCATTGGCAAATTTGCTAAAGACAGACCAAGCTGGGGAGGACTGGAGCGTTTTAGCCAGCTGCAGCTCACCTGGCCCGGTGGGAGCAGGGGTAGAGCCGAGGGGCGGCAGAGGGGGGTGCTGGTCCCGCTCACCCGGACAGCCTCTGTTGCCATCCCAAGCGGCGCTGTGCTCCTGTTCAGTCCGATGCCCTTCCCCAACATTGGGGGGGAAAAAAGGGGGTAGCCCCTTTCGTTGGTGTAACGAGGATGTTTTCGGCCTCCCTTCCCACCAGCGGCCCAGTCATTCTGCTTTCTAAGGACACGCGCTTTGAGAAATAAGTAGGACCAGCGTCGCCCCGTCTTTTCACCTGCTGCGAGCCCACACCTTCCGCGCAAAGCCCGGCTCTCCCACCGCGGGGTTCAGGGGCGCTGGCTCGGCGGGGGCCGCCGCCCG